>CM025851.1:13351110-13620542 GCA_003952965.2 Morella rubra | reverse complement strand
GGGGGGGGGGGGGGAGGGGGGGGTGTGGTGTGTGTGGGTTTTGGAGAGTGTTTAGCATGAATTATTTGCTTAACTTTCAGACCTTAATGCGATTTAGCATCATTGCTACTTTTTAGGTACGGTTTTGGTTCAGAGATGGAGCCCGAAAGAAATAACACAAATGTACGTATAGGAAAATTTTGTTAAAAAACACGTGAAAAAAAGTTAATAACATGAAACAAAAAAAATTAAATCTTAATTTAAGAAATAATAAAAATAAAATAATCACAACAGAAAAATAAAAATCGAACCAAAAATTGCTTAATTTCAGTTTTTTTTCTTTTATTCGGTACTCTTTGTTTTGGTTCAATTTTCATTTTTTTGTTACGATTATTTTATTTTTATAATTTTTTTGTTTTATTTTATTTTATCTTATCTTGTACACATTTTTTAATTATATTTTGTTAGTATTTTTTTTCCATATCAGCACCTGTACAGGTCATTGACAGTTTTCGTTACTTTAAGATGTTCCTTTTATAAATATTGGTCAGATTTTTAGAATTGTTGATAAAACTTATGAATATTTATATAAATTTGAGTGTTATAAGGTTTTTGTGTAAAAGTTAGTAAAAATTTAAAGATATTTAATTTTTATTAAATTTTATGAAAATGTATAGAAATAGTTTATTTGATATAATTTTTAATAAAAACATATCAGAGTTTGGTGAAATTTTTTTTTAAAAAAAAAGTATTAAAATTTATGTAGAAAGTTGTTTGAATTTGAGTTAAAAGTATTGAGTAAGATTTTTTTGAAATTTTAAATGTTTTTTTCTAATATTGTTACATTCACTGTAGTCTAGAATATTTTTACAAACAACATTACCTTAATAGATCAAAATGGATTGACAGAAGATCTTGATCAGACCAAAATGTGGATAGTCTTGAATTTTAAAAAGAAAAAGAACGGGTCCTGAAATTAAAATGGCCGAAAACACAGATATGTGTTGACATTTTCCCTTTAAACTGAAAGAACCTCCAAAATAGACTAAAAAGCGGGTTAGTGAAATCAGGCCACATATGGACCGTGACAACATGATTTGGAGAATTTCCTATTTTTATTAACTTATACCGCAACCATATTACAGGTATTTCATGTTTCAATTTGGAAGGAAAAAAAACGCCTTCAAAGGTCTTATGAAAGATTAGCTTTTTTAATCGTTATTGCACCATGTGCGTTCCTACACACGAATAATTCATGACGAACCAGTGGTGTAGGTAATTTCGGGGATGAGTCTCCCATACACTTGCCTGCACCTGTACACACGTAAATATGGCCCGGAAAGATTTGGATTCTCCGGATGCGAACTCTAATTAAGTAAAATATTTAAGGAATGTTATGAAAATTGAGAAAAATTAAATGTTATTAGGATTTTGTGAAAAAGTAGTGAATAAAATAGAATTTTATAGAAGCATTAGTATAAAAGTAAGGAGAGAAAAGTAAAATTTTATGTGTTTACCTCAATTGTCTTTGCAAGCTAAAATTTTGAAATAGTACTGAAATTTTACCATGGTTTACATTTGCAAACGCGTTCAGGTATCTATCATAATGAAATTAATACGAGGGCTGCTAATAGTTTGAAAATTGTCACCTCACTTAAGTTTAGCATTATTTATAAAAACACACAAGAGGAGTAGGATTTTATAATAATTTTCTACCGAATTGTATGGTATAATTTGAAAAGATATCGATAACATAAGTAAATCTAATACTACAAATATTGTTTGCGTAAAGTTTCAAAAAGTATGATTAAGTCCATGTATTTATATATCTCTTTCCAATTATTCCATAACTGAAAATTATAGAAAATCTGAAGTCAATTCTCGTGGTTTTCCTAAAGTCCTATTAACGGTTACCACGACTGCTTACTCAAAGTCCGATTAACTGTTAGCACGACTGCTTACTCTTCGGAGAGTTGGGACGTGCTCTATAGTTAACGCTCGCATCCCATCCTAAGTGGCCCAGATAGTCTGGATTCAAGTATTTGGGAAGTGGCGCACTTTTCCCTCGTAGTGTCCCCGCTGCGCGAGGATTATGGACCTCCCAACCCTCTGATCGATTTTGGGCCTATACTCGCTTAGGTTCACTTTTGTAATTAATAGGCGAATTGTTTAATCCATTCGGACCATTTCATATAGAAGATCGAATACAGACAAAAAAATTAAAAGAAATTTCTGGTTAATGTGTATTGATTACTTCTAGAATAGTTGATTGTCAAAAGAAAAAATCATTCCCTGACAAGTGCATATACCTTATTCCGACTTTGGAAATCATGGCACAACAGCCCCCCTGCAGTCCTGCTTCCTAATCTTGGTCAACTTTGGTTGATTCCACTAAGTTTAGTCAAAATTTTGAATTAAATACATTGACCTCATGCAGATGCTATAGACCGACTCTAAATTACTTCCGTTGTCACAAATTCCCAACATTCTTACATTCAAATTCGCCCGAGAATTGATTCCAAAGATTAAGCAGTGTTTCTTTCTTCTTCTCGAGGTGTTCTCCAAATATATTCTTCAAAGGGTATCCGAAATCTACCAGGTAAGTCAAGGAGTTCATTCGTATTTCGCACTCTAGTAGGAGTTTTTCTCCTCTTTTTGGGGCACCGCGTTACTCATTTTAATTCGTACCTCCTTCCAAAGGAGATATAACTACTCCAGATGCCACCAAGAAACTAAAGTGGCATTGAATTTCATTTCCCTTTTTGATATATTAAGCTCCTTAAATGGTTTCATGGGCCAAACCAACTTGGCATCCTCTGTCTTGTGTACCAGCGGACTTAAATCTGAAGCATGTATAGCAATTATGTATCTGCGGGGTTAGGAGGCCTAAACCAATACGGAGGACTTCACAAGTCTAAATATGTCGCTCACCAAATCTGGATTTATGATTCTGCAGAACTTTATTGTCTATTCCTACTTTAGTGAAACAACTTTGGAGCTGTTGGAACCCAGGCAAAAGAAAACAACAACTTGTTTGAATGCTTCTGAGATCGGATCTCATGAGACTTCTTTTTTCCTTATAGTTTCAGCTTCATATTTGTGATTGAGCTTTTACCAAGAACCATTTACGATAGTGTACAGATCTTATCAACCAGCGTATGACCGAGAGCCAAATTTCTGAATTTGAGGAAAATTAGCTGACATGAATATTGCATAGCATAGATCCCACCGAGAAGAAAAGAAAGGAACCTGATGAGTTGTGAGGTGGCATTTCGGGGACATTAATTCTGGCCGAGTTAAGGTTGTACAGTAGAATTAAGAATGCGCTCCAATTCTTTTTTATTTTCTTAGCAACTACACTATATACGATTGAATCATAGTATACATTGTCGTTCGGGATCTCTGATGTAACCATTTTCCTAAAAACACTTGTCAGTGATACACTATTTGGCAATCCGCGTAGAGTTAGTTTCTGCAGATGCCTAGTCCTCAAATTCAGGTAGAGAGTAATTCGGTATATCTGCCCAACAAGAATGCCAGGTTTCTCTCATCCTCCACGCTCAATATTCGAAAACAGAGTCAAAGATGATTGATTGGCGTTACCTGCCTTAACAAAAGGCAGAAAAGTGACCGTTACATGTTTTATTTTCTGTCTAACAAATAAATAAAGGTAATAAATTTTCTTTTTTAATGCGTTAACCCAAAAATAGGGCGTCTACAGAAAAGCAGGAAATAGCTTTCCTGGACTTCTAATTTGACTTCAGATTGGTCCCTTGTAATTATACTCCCAAGCAAGATAATCAAAAGCTTCAACCTTGCCAAGTCAGCTCCCGTCTCTATTTAACATTTCTCTTCTTTTTGACAAGTTAACCGTTTCTCGTCACTATTTTCTGGACGTACCAGATTGCAAGACAACCATGGGCCTTAAGGAACTTCATCTCAAGTTGAAGGTAAGAGTATAATTTCCTGGCGAATGACCTTTTTTATCAAAAGAATAACTTATATTATTGGGTTCGTGAGTTCTGGTTGAGATATTCTTCGTGTTGGTAGAAACATTCATACATGCTAAATGTAAGCGAAATGGAGAAGATATAATCGGGATGGCGAATATACCAGCAACAGAGACTGTTTTTCCTTGATGTCTGCAATTTTACATGCATAAAAACCGATAGGTCCTTTTTATTTTGAATTCTATGTCATTTCAAGTGGATTAAAAGTCAACAGATTTTGTGATATAGGTGAATTTACCATCAAGAAATTGGTCATTGCTGATCTTTGTTTCTTTAGCTAACTTCTTTACTGACTGGTTTTAGGCATTCAAGCTGAAACGCTTTCTGATTGGATATGGCGGGAGCAAGAAAAGAGTGCAGGGGATTGTAAGGAGACCTTCGTGGATGATGCCAGTGTCACATGGGTATCATGTCGTTGAGGATCAATCATTTAGAAGTGGTTCAGATGAGCCCGAGTCTGACTCAGTTGTGGCACAAAGAGAGCAAATGGAAGAGCTGGAATTGTGGTTTTTTGGAGTTTTCGATGCTCAAGTTGGAGATGGAGTTTCTAAATATATGCAGGCCCATTTGTTTGACAGGAACCTCAAAGAGGTAACAAAGATTCTGTATAACGCTATCCTTATAACCTTCCTTTCATTAAAAGACATGACAACATTTTGAAGTATAAAACGCGTTTTGAAGAGAGAGTGACTTGAATATTTGCACTAGTGGATTGCAAATTGAATAATGCCACGGGTACAGCTACATCGATGCAGCCAGTGCAGCAAACAGTTGCAGATAGTAATTTCTCCTTTGTCTTGCTGGACTGTTTTGGCATCAACGCCAATATAACCAGGGTTGTAAAAAGTCTGTGTTTGTCATTTTTCCTGCGCCTACTCTTTTAGCTTGGTAGTACAAAGGGCTTTCTTCAGGGATAATAAGTACATCTGAAGAAGACACCCAATAAGCCTAATCAGCTTCTTGCTAGAATCATATTCTTAATTTAGATTTTGCAGCACAGCTACCATTGCCATATTGGTTCCTTCCGTTTTCTCTTTCTATCTTTAGCTTTACTATTGTTGAGCTTGGCAGTCTCAATTAAAGAGAAAGAGCAAAGAGACGATGAGAAAGGCATACCTTGGTGCAAGAGCACAGATCAGAGAGACACAAAAAGAAGATGAGACATGGAGAGCGGGTTCAGCATCTGTATTGGTAATCAACGCGGAAAAGCTTGTGACAGCTTACATGGGAGACTATAGAGCTGTTGTGTGCAGAGATGGTGTGGCTCATCAGATAAGGAGCAAGGGCCAGCAATCATCCAAAAGATATTGGTCCAGCAGACTTATTTCAGGTGTGGAACACTTTTTTCCTACTTTGTCCCCAGTTTCTCGAAACCAAATACATACATGATTCAAGTGATTTATCAGCACAAGTACAACAGAGTTTGTGTGGCCTTAACCTTGTGGGATCTCTGTCACTGAAAACAGAGTGCTGGAGTTAGAGAGTGCATCACGGCTCCAGTTTACCCCAAAAGTTTGCTTGCACACAAAAATTTCTTCAATAGGAAAGAAAGAACATTCATTTTCAGGCCTCAACAATACATAACAAATTGGGGTACTTATTTGTCTGCGAAATTGTTTTTCTTTTCTTTTATTTTTCCTTTCCTAATAACTGCTTTCTCCACATTATTTAAAAAACATGCTTTTGGTGAGTAGGATGAAAATGATCCAGATGTAGTTCCTTAAATGGTTATTTTCAAATTGAGTTGACAAGTTGTCTGGTTGCTGTCATCTCCCTGTTTTACTGTCTTTGAAATTGTTCTGATGTTATTTGGGGTGCTGATATATACACTGTTTGATTAGAAAATAACACCTGAAACTTTAAGGACGTCACCTAAAGGTCACCCTTAGCGCAAATTCCTGATTGAGTAGAAGACAACGTGCTTAGAAAAATAAAGAAAACAGAGAAGACAGAGAGAATATTGGTGATGATGCTAGAGGATCACCACAGGATTCGAAACTAACCAGTTATGATGCTTGCATCCACATACTTCAATATACTATATGATTAACACTGTGTGATGTTCTTCTGCATAAAGTGCGCATATTAGGATACCGTTTTGGCAAAGCAGCAGGGCGTACGCAATCCAAAGGCTCTGAACTTGTGGTTGGTTCTCAAGAAATTGACTCGAACACTGAATTTGTGATCTTAGCAAGCACTGGCATATGGGAGGTATGGTGCATTTGTCACACTAATTAGACTCCTGCTTCCATAATATGCATCAAAGATGGAAACCAATACACTCCAATTTGATGTGGTTTCCTATTGGTTTCGTTAGAGCTACAGAAAAGCAAAATTCTAGATATAATTCATATTTCTGTGCACTTTCACTTTGTTCTGCTTGCATATCATGTATTTATTCAATTGCAGCAAAACAAAGAAAGTTGAAGTGTGTAAGTTTGTTTTGTTTATCCAGGTGATGAAGAATCAAGAGGCCGTGAATCTCATCAGGCACATAGAAGATCCTCAAGAAGCGGCTGAGTGCTTGGCAAAGGAGGCTTTAACTAGAATGAGCAAAAGTACCATTTCTTGCTTGATCATTCGCTTTGACTAATAGATTCCATGTTTCTTCATTGCCCTAGAGATTTCGAGATTTTGTATAGGGAATAGTTTCACTTCATCTTGTTTGACAGACAAGCGATGAGTTTTTGCTGAATTTGCATTTTCGGTTTAGCATAAACGAATGGCATGGTACAATGCAGGGCAGCTCAGAAATTTCACTTGACTGAATAGGCAGGGAAAAGAGAGGACGAGAGAGGAAATTATAGTAAATATAACCATAAAGTGAAGGGTCCAATTTATATTACCGTTAATTTGAGCAATTCCATATATATAAATAATTACGTGTGCTTGAGGAAAACAACATAGAGGTGGCTCAAAGGCTAGTGACTTGGGCGTATGTCTAAGGCAGATGAGGATTTCTCCAATTTGCTACTTGAATTGAATGGTCCAATCTGGAGAGAGATAGACACAACATATGGATCCTACAATATTCAATATTGTTCGTATTAATTAAGTGGCAGTATGAGATCCATATGTTGTATCTATCTAGAGAGATAGAGACAAAATATGGATCCTACAGTATATATTCAATATTGTTCGCATTAATTATGTGGCAATGTAGGATCCATATATTGTATCTATCTCTCTCCAAATTTGATCACAACAAATTAGAGAGGATCTATGTCCCTCTAAGGCCCCAAGGACAAAACCCCCGTTCAAGGAAAAAAAAATGCAAATTGAAGAAGATTTTTCTTTCTGACTAAGGTCCCCAAGTCCCCCAACCACAAAAACTCTGTTAGAGGAAAAAAAAAAAAGCCTCAAAAAAAGTTTACCGTTAAAACTTGAAAAAATTAAAAAGAAAGATGTGGCCAAGTGGTTTTCTCTTATATGAGAAACTGATTTTTAACACCATAAAAAAAGAGAAAATCACTTTGGACCTCTGAAATATGGAGTCAATGTCACTTTAAAGGTCAAAATTACCAAGTTCTTCACATAGAACCATTGAATTACCAAAATTCATTAATGTGTGCCTAAAAAGAGATTCGATCAAAATCGTGTCATATGTGTTATATAATGGGCCATGTGCATGATTTTTAACGGTCATATCTTCTTTGAGGATGCAATTGATAAATTTTGATAGTTCTAGAACTTAATGCGATGAATTTGATAATTTAAACCCATCCTATAATTTAGGAATGCAAAATGAAAATTTCTCATGAAAAAGCTAAAAACTAAGTTTAAAATATATTTTTAAAAACATCAAGTCTAATATAAGAAATTAATGTATAATAATATGACAACTTTTTCTTAAAAGTAATTTATATTGACCTCCTGGTACAAAAGAGAATGCATGTGACAAGTAAAATACAACACAGATGTTGTAGATAAAATAGTGCAAGACATGTATATTTTAAAACACACGAAAGTTTTTTTTGTTTTTTGGTGGGTAAGCATACAATGCTTTATATTGACAATGCAAATGCCTGAATATCCGTTTTTCAAAGGGACGGGAAAGAGATGAAGAGGTTGAAGAAAGAGGGCTTTTGACTATTTTGGTTTTAAGATTTATGCTTTTTTGAATTAAATACCTATGCTACGTGAAAATAGTGACCCAACTCACATTTTCATCAAACAGGCGGAAAAAACTCATGTTGTATGCCACGTCAGCCAGTATATATATATATTAAAAATTATATTCGTTCGCAACTTTCTCTGTAGAATTGCTCAACCAGTGTCTCCTTTTCTCATGGGCCGACGTACACCTAATGTGTTAAAAAAACGCCATTGCACATTCCACTCGCTATACAGCACACAGTAGGTCCATGTCATAGTCTTAGATTGACAACTCAACCGCTTTGCCAGTTTCTACCTCTTTTTTGGGTATCCAACTATTTGACAAACAAAACTATGCCGTAGCCAATGTTGATTTAGTCAGATCAAACAAGGACCTGCAGACTGCAGTACAATTCACCATTCCAACATTGAAACACGACCCGAATGTGATGTACAAGGATCATTTTCACTACAATTGTGACCTCTAATTATAGTCTTTTCAAATTACAACAAGGATATCTGTGAAAATTCGCAACCAAAGATACACAAACTGCTTCCTCACCTTCAAACAAATGATCCACATTTTCATGTTGTCAGTTTCTTTTCACTATTTTTGCTCCGAAAGGGTGATAACAAGGAGAAAGAGCGGGAACCTGCAGGCAGAGAAATAAAATTATCCATCTCTCAAGCCCAGATGACAGGAAAAAGGCAAAAAGAAAGTCCAGACAGAAAGCAAGAACGAAATCAAGGAAAAGATACAGAAAGACAGAAAGAAAGAAAGAAAGAAATGAAGTTTGGTAAGTAAGTTACACACGTATTAAGCACTTACTCTTTTGCGTAGTACCGGCTGTGGGAGTTTCATCTTGGGAGATCAAATTCTTCAAGGATTGAACTGACGATGACACCAGAAAAATGATGGTTAGCAGTATGATGCAAGACCATGAAGTAAAACTATGATGTTTGGGTATTGAAAATTTTGAATTTTAAAAAAAAAATTACAAAAATCCAAACATCAAAAACTCAAAAATTTTACACAAATTCCAACACCTTTTTACAACAACTTCAATACATTTTCATAAGAAAAATATTTCATCGAATCTTTTCTCCTTACTTTTTAACGAACTCCATTACTTTTTCATTAAAATTTCCATCAAATCTTCTCTTTTCTTACTTTTTCACCAACTTTATACAAACCCCTATAAAAAAATCAAACTCAAACTCTCCTACAAACTCAAAATTCTTAAAAATTTTACTTCCTAAACATCACCTAGGATCTTATGATTAAAAGCTCCAAATTGAGAACATCATCAATGTAAACTCAGTCTGCAAGGGCTTCAAGCTTGGATGTAACCAGTCATTTGCAGTCTTTGTAATGTTTGGCCAAGTCAATAATCGATGTAGCCCACTTTTAAACTTGATTAGATCATTCATGAATATGAGAACTCACACAAGGAGAAAAAAGGAAGTACAGAAAATTCTTCTTCATACACCCGACTTTGGATGCTTAGAAAAAAAAAATGTACTTAGTTTGGAACAAAACAATAGAAAGTCTGGGTGAACAATGGAATATTAAATGCAGGAGTGAGGAATATTAGTAAGCCAACTTTTAAAGATCCAGTCAATCATTATGGAGAAAAGTTTCAAATAAAACTAAATGTTTTCATGTTAATCAAAAAGAGACCATGAACCGACACCTGTGACATGGTGGAGGCAAAGACTAAAATCTCACAATCTCGAAGAAACATCTCTAACGTAGAGCCTATAGAAAACCCCTCAACAAGACCACAATCAAGGACACATATCACAGCAAATTACTAGTTCTTTCTGAAATCACTTGCATAGTTTATGTTCTGAGGAATTTGCTAACTGTCCCAAACTTCACGTGCAAATGTGATTTGTTAGACAGGTCAGTAGACTTCAAATGTAGGTCAAACGTGCAATTTGACATGGTCCAACAGAATGCAAGAGAGAGAGTGAAGTAGACTCATGTCACCTTCACTAGTGGAACCAACGTTTGTCCCACAATCATCTGCCTCAGAATCATTGTTGCTGGCATTATCTGATTCGATATTATGTTCACCAGTAGCTGAGCTATGATTCTTTCTTCCAAATTTCAACAGCCGTCTAATACCTTTTGGGGAGTCTTTCGATTGAGGCTTCTCCAACGATTCCGGAATCTTCTCTAGTCTCGAGTTTCTCGAATCAGATACAAGTGCTTTAACAGTCTCCGTTCCTGTTACCACAATCTCTGAGCTTGATGGTGGTGCTTTCCAATATTCTGAATTCCCAGTACATGGATCTTCCAGAGAAGAAACCCGAGCATAGGGGGCTTGATATGGTTTTTGTACAATGCCGATACCTGAGAACTGTGGAGGTTCTTTATCTGTATCGATTGTTTTTGCCTACCCACGTAAATAAAGGAAAAAAGAGAAAAAATGAGAATCGAGAGAAAATATCATCTTTGGCAGAAGAAACACTATAGCTAACAGTATCTTCCCAATTCAAATACATTTTTACTATCATTCCTGTTTTGAGGAGGAAAGAATAGAGAGAAACAAACGACTTTTAAAATACATCACAGCATCCAATTTTGGGACAAGACTGCCATAATTACAACTAAGGCATATAACCAACTGAAATGCAATTTGCTCTGCTCATTGCAGCTATCCACTTGTCCTAACATAGATAATTGGCAAGATAGCAACAGCAAATACATGTTATTGCACTTCCTATGTCACTAACACTGTTTTGAAGAACCTTTCAATTGAAAGCCTAATAATAAGATGAAAATACAATAAACCAGCATTGAGCCGTCCCATCACACATTGCAATGCATCATATCCTCTAGCAAGGATTGCAACATCCAAGAGTGTCGAAATTAATCCACTCTTTGTTAAAGAACAGTAGCATTGTTTATATCCATTGGTTCTGAATAAACCAAAAAGTTAATAATCCTGATAAAATAGGTTTTTATTTCTGACCAACCATACCTCGAAAGAAGTGTGTTTCTCTTTTGATTGGTGTGATGAGGATTCTACATCAACTCTATCCATCTTAAGTGGTGCAGCTGGAGCATGAATGGCAGCATAACCTGACCCCAAATCAACTTTCTTCTCCATCTCAAAGTTATCTTGCTGCCCTTTTTGCACCTCCAAATTTCCTTCGATTGCAGGTGCAGTGGGAGTGGACTGCTTCTCACATTCTAGCATCAGAACAGTCTTTTCAATTACTGGGTTGTCATCCCCATCGGTATGATGGGAAATATTTTCATGGTTCCTCTTCACTTCAGCACTTTCTCGAGTTGTGGAAGACTTATTTTGACTAACCTTCTGTGTTGCCTCTTTTGCTGCTGATTTTCCCCGGGCAACATCAGGTCCTTTCGATGTCCGGATTTTCAGTTCTGGAAGGGTCGCAGCTTTGCTTCTATCATGGTTCATAATAGCAGATATTTTCTTGATCTCAGGCACATCAGATGTCTTTGTCTTTGATACTGGTTCAGCACTTCGTGATTTCACTGAAGAAACATGATGGCTGCTACCCATTTTAGGCTCTGATAATCTTCTAATCCGGGCCACAGATGCCTTGGTATCAACTGTACCGCTACTGTTCTCTTTCTTTGCTTCAGACAATGAAGACACTGAGTGGCTTAACCTGTTTCCAGCTGCGGGACTTCCAGTACTCAATCTGCTGGTTTTAGAGGCTTCCTGAGACACACTGGATCCCACACGAGCAGTTCTGGTGGAGGACCTTTTTAGAGGTGACGATGATCCCGGCTCGGAGTCACTAAATTTGGATCCTTTGTGAGAGCTTGGCGAAAGTTTTGTTGGCATTTGTTTCTTGGTTTGAGGTGACGGAAACAGTGACTTAGCTGGGATGGAGCTCCCTCTGGCAGCAATTCTCTTTTGCCTCTCTATCTTTAAAGCTTCCAGTCGTTTCATCTCTTCTTCCTCCTGAAATTGGAAAGTGCAAAAATAAAATATGTTCAACAAGCCAGCTACGTGAGTGAAAAATATGAGAATGTCATATCCAAAATAAGGAAAAATATGTACCATCAAAAGGCCTAAAACACCTAATGAAAGGTCAGCCTAGATCAAACGCCACTATGTCTCACATTTTGATGTGAACACAAGCACCCCTCACCCTCTTCCCCCGTTACCCTGTAAGAAAAGAGACAAGATTGACCAATACCTTCTCTTTCTTCATTTTCTGGAGATCAGCTTTAAAGGTTCTTAGCCTCTCTGCACGAGCCCGTGCTTCCTCCAAAGGACTCAACTTTGAGGGCTTCCCTCTCCTTATTGGCCCCACTGTCTTCTTCTTATCTGAATTATCAGGGGTAAGTCTTGATTTCTGGTCCTTGTCTGACTTTTTAGACCCTTGCTTGATGTCTACCTCCATATTTTTCTTATCTACCAAAGCACCGTCTTCAGCATGAACCTGCATTTCATAATCTAATGCAGGGTCATAACTAACTGACTCCTTTTCGGTCCCACGATCAGGCATCAAACTTAATTCATCTGGCTCATAATTCACTTGGCTCCCGACTCTATTAGACAAATTTTCAGCTATCTGCAATGCAGATGGGAATTCTGAATCCATGTCAATAGCATTTCTGATATTGTTTCCAACTTGTTCAAGAGAATTCTCCCGTACTGCAACAATGTAAGAATCATCATCCATATCATGTGATGACCTCTTATCCATGTTGTTGGTTGCACGATCAAATCCATTTGCAAGTGGATCTGAGGAAGAACTTGTATAATCTGACTGGCTTTCTCGTCTGTGTATCATAAAATCATCTTTTCCAGTCCTCCTATAACCTCGTCTTCCATCAATTTCTGCAGACTGTACATCCATAGACCTTCCACCATCACCAGATTGACGGCCTCTTTCAGAATTCAATAATTCATCATTTGATGTCTTAGGCTTGTAGGTCATGTTTCCACTAATTTTATGCATATCTATCATATTATCTTGCCGTGTTTCTCCCTTATCTTGCCCACTAAAAACTAAAGGATCGTCAACTGCAGTATTTTGTCGCCTTTTGATTTGAATCTCCTTTTCCATTGCAAGCGTACCTTGGTCAACTGCACGTTTGTCCTCATCGGCATCTCTAAGCAAATAATTTTGAAACGCTTGCCAGTGTCCGCCATCTACATCCTTCGCATGAGCCTTTTCTTCCTTATCATATGAATTAGATTTATCCATGGATTTTGAACTGCTTCCTTTTCTCTTGGAAGATCTATGAGATTCCATAAGCTTCATATCCAGAGTACTAGCCTGTGAATCTTCACCTTCTTCATCAGCTTCAGAGTCAGAAGCTGATTCTGAAGCACTTCCAGAAGAGTTCTGCCTCTTTGAAGTGATGTAATTAATGTTGCGGATGACAACCGTGCCTGATTGTTTTTTACCTGATCGGCTAGCCTTCTTCCGTGATTCCCGAGTTTGTGAACCTTCCTTCTCCAACTCCACTTCATCCTGCGGTCTTGTTCTGGAAGCATCTGTCTCCCAAGTTTCTAAATCAGCATTGCTATCCCTACTATCCATTGAGTGCCTTCTGCGTCTCATCCTCTGATCAGTGTTAAGCCTAGGGTCTGACACTGATGGATACGGTGGCTGGAAAAATGGGCTATTTCCTGGATAGTTCTGATAGTATGGCATGCCGTGCATGGGATATGCTGGATAGACTGGAGGAGCACCAGGAGGAGAATGAACAGGCCAGGGAGGGAACATATGATGCGGAAACTGACCTTGGAAATATTCTTGATGGCCTTGTGGTGTTTTGTGATCCACGGCAGGCTTGTCATCTGGACAAATAAGTAGAACGTATTTCTAACTGAAATTATAAATAAAACCATTACATAAAACATCACATCTAGGATAGCTGAAGCAAATAAGTGAGTCACCTTAAGGCCCTAACATCGCAAACATAGGTCATTTGTCTTGAGGTGCTATGTGAACACCTTCAATTTATTTCAACACTAATTGGCAGTGTAAGTATTGCTTCCCCCCAGTAACCTTTGAAGCTGTAAGCCCAAGGAGTTAGCCAACTTAATGGCTCACCATTTGATTTCCTTACTTAAACCAACTCTGTTTCATTTGGTAAGTTATACCATCACTTTTTTATTTGAAAAGTTATACCATCAGAGTTCAATATGGTAAGTGATCCAAAGGATTAAGTTCATGCATTTCTTCAATGCCACATGTAAGTCATGTAAAACCAAATTATTACTCCATCACTCTCTCTCACTCTCACTCTCTCTCTCCTTTTACAGAATGATGACATTACTCCACAAGTAAAACTCTAAGGAAGAAAAGATGAATTCCCCCTTTGTAGTTGCAAGTGGAGCTCCCTTTCTGGAAGAAATGAGAAAACAAAAAGGTTCAACTTGCAACTACAACAGGGCCATCTGAAAACAAAAGAACAAAAAAAACAAACATTGTCTTTTGTAATTGCAAGTTGAACTTCATCATGTAAATACATTCATCCAGCTGATGAAAACCCAATAAAACATTTCTGTATTTTCAGAAATGGAATTCAACATTTTAGTCAAACAGTTATAGGAGACAGTAGAAGGGTCTCCATCATTATTTTAAGAAACCAACGTTGCTATATAAGTACAAAAAGCCTCTATTGCTATGAGCACATACCTGCACTTGTAGCACTACTTGCTTTCCCATTATTTTCTAAAGCCAACTCATATTCTTTTTGCTTGTTGGCCACATTAGCAAGCATAATTCCTGATGCATTCATGGCAGAGAAGTCTGATCGGCTAGACATTTCTTCAGCTTCTTCAATTTCAAGCCACTGGCCAGATTCATGCTTTCTTCTCCATAACTCCATAAATCTTGTAGAAGCGTCCCTGTTACATCTATAAGGTTAACATGAGTAGGAAGAGAAAAGTCCAAGATATCATTTTGTTCTGCCATCGGTCATGAGGTGAAGTACAATATTACATCTCAACAATGTCATATAAAAAGGTAGACACACAAAGGCAAGTTGCTTACAGTAAACGCAAGGCTCCAAAGCATTCAGCAAATGACATCAATGGTGACATGTGATCAATGTCAAAACCAGCAGCTACAGCTCGTGCAAAGGCCATGCCTTGCTCTTTCTGCAGCACGGTTTTGCGAGTCTCCAGGACTTTCAATAGTTGAACTCTAATTCAAACCAAAAAACATGAGATCAATGCTCATAAAATCGTAGCAATCTCAAAGTTAAACAAGTCCTCTGCTTGGAGAATTCTGCATAAGCATGTAAGGATTCTTGTTCTTCCATACACAGTTAATGTGATATTAACATAATATTTGTGTATCCAATGAACTGCCTTTCAGGAATGGGACTGAAAGGAAATGAAATATATTCAAGGAAATGAATGTGGTTCATGCATGATGTAGTTAACTGTCTGTTTAGCTTCTTATTGTAATTATGATTTCACTTAGATGTTTATAGGGGCATCTCAGATTAATTTACCACATGCAGACTAGCAAGAAACCAAGAAGTCATCAAATGATGTGAAGTTTAAAATGATCAGTGGACACCATATACAATCATTCATAAACAACCCAAACAAAGCAGTTTAGGTTCTCTGATGGTTTAGACTCATGGGAGGCATGGTAAGATAACTCTAAGTGATCATAGGACCAATAAGCAAGAAAAGATACTTTGAACTCCCCTCCTGTGTGGTGGATCCATTTGCATCAGGTGGATTTGCTGCAGGCTGCTAGATGCCAAAAGAAACCAAATTAAAAAGTGGCCAAAAGTTGATTGCATGACAAGGGTACTCAGTGCCAACTCACTTTATAAAGGACAATTGCTTTCTCCTCATTAGTATCAAGCACAGGCCTGCTACCTGTCGTTGTTAAATGGATACAAGACTCATTAGATCTTGTGGAGAATGTAGCATCAATTGCTAGAATATCAAAGCAATAAACTTGCAGAGACAATCCTAAGTTGACACTCAAATGGAAGAAGCAAAACTTCCGAGCATGAGAATTGATACGAATTTTATTTTTCGGGAGGAGGGGGGGGCGGGGTTGTCTAGCACAGTACCTTCAGTGTTATCTACAGGTTTGGCTTGATAATCTTCTACCTGACACACAGGAAACAATTGAAATTGACCCTTCCTTCACAAAGTGAATATAAAAATATTAGACGGCTGACACAAAATACATACAGCACTGAGCCCAATATCATTGTTTCCTTGAATCAGAATTGCCTCCTCAATTTGTAAGATCTCCGATTCTAGGGTGTAGACCCTTTCCAAGATCTCTGGAGTGCTCACAAAACGGACAAACCTATAGAAACAATCACATTTTAGTCTAACATGCAACTCTGGGTAAAATGTCAAGGCAAAAATTAGTGTAATTAAATGCGTAACCGATAAGATACGGTTTGGCTGCCTATAACGAACAACTGCCCTTTGTAAAGTACACTGCTGAAGAGATTAAAGTACACACCTTTCGATTGTGTCCTTTGTAAACCATGTGTCGTCACTGCCATGCTCCGGCTCCAGAACGATCGAGTAACCCCCCTTGGCCATCTGCTCTTGTGCAGTCTTCAAGTGGGCAAGAAATGGGTTCACCAAACCCGAAGCTATTTTCTCTTCCTTCCCATTTGAGGATATAACCAAATCGCACCTAACAAAACCCAGAATAAATTCGTTTAGAAGTGCAACGTTTCCAAGGAAATTTTCTGATACTGTAACCTGTTTCCCTACAGCTCTTCCAAAATTATAAATCAAGTGTGAGAGTAACGAGTACAACGCCCATCTATCAAGTAAGTAAACACGCGATGTCTCTGGAAATAATTTCACAATAAAAGAACTACAAAATTGCCATAAGATATAAACTTCCATATATGGAAAACGCAGCAAAATTCAGATCTCTTGAGAAAAAAGAAAATTTCCGATAGAGTGATAAAAATGTGACAAAACTCTGCCGTTTGACCATACAAATGCTGTTCTAAAAACAAACTGAAAAGAACTTTGTTAAGCAGTAGAAGCTATTGATCTAAAAAGATTACCTTGTTTTTCATCATAACAAAATAAAGATTACCTAGTTCGAGTGGGCGTGAGCTGAAACACAGCTGAGTCGAGCCGAGTCGAAGACTTCATCTTTGGACAAGGCAAAAATAGAAACAGGGAAGAGAAGCTGTGACTGGTGAAGAGGTTTTGCTTCGATGCGAGGGAGTTTCTCTTTTCTGTTTTCTCCCCCCCTTTTACAGCTCAAAGAAAAAGTTCCCTATAGAACAAACAGATGAAAGCTATAACTCCGAAAGATGACCTTTCAATGGCCACCAGCCAGAGGGCAAAAAGAGTGTGTGTTTTAGAGAGAGGGGGAGAGAGAGAGACTGAGAGTGAGTGATAATGGAAAAACACACAAAAAGAGAAAAATAAATTAAAAACAAAACAAAAAAGGATCTGTAGGATAGTTTGTCATAGGATGCCAAGTTGCCAACCGGAGAGTGAGCTTTCACTGAATAAAAAATAAAAAATAAAAATCAATAATGCCCCCTGTCGAGTTGAATTTCGGCTGGAGTGGATATAGATTAGGGGAAAAGCGTGAAGGGTAGCGTAACGGACAAAAATATCCTGCTGTATTGTGTGGGAAAACGATGTCCGGGCTTTTCTTACGAGATCCCCGAAATGCCTGTCTTCTATGGTGTCGTTGAGAGCTTCTTCTTTTCTTTTCTTTTTTTATGTAATATTGTAGTTGTTGAGGATAACCTGCATGGGTCAAGACCCAAGAGTCCAAGACTATCTATCCATAACCCTTCAGCCAGAAACGACTAGAAGTCTGGGACCTGACTCCATAGCGGCCAACCAAATTTTGCCACCTCAAAGACTAGAAATTTATATTTCATTCTCAGGAATATTTCCTCTTAACAAACAAACATAATAGGGTTGGGCCGGGAAAAATAATATATATATATATATATATATATATATATCTCTGGGTTGTCAAAACTGGTCAAATTTTCTTTCTCGTTGTCTAAATTTCTGTCAGCATTTGGTTATTTAATTGGATACCCTTTCCCATTTTCATATCAAATAAATATTTTTGGGTAAACCTTATTACAATTGAAAGAAAGAAAGAAAGAGACTTATGATATATGGAGAAATTCGTCAACTCTCTCTGTATTTTTTTCTTCTTCTTCTTCTTCTTTTACTTTAATTAGATTTATAAATATTAAAAAAATATTAACCATGACGTATGGATAAGTTAGAATGCAAAAATATATAATTTAGACAATGGTTTAACACTCGGAAAAAGATCCAAAGATCTGAGATTGATTTCAAACTATGTTGAATTGGTCTTATCATCTGCCAAATAATTAGCAAATCTACATAGTAATATTCAAGTTACATTATTTTAAAAAATTTGAAAGAAGAAAAATTGTGGAAGTATTTTATATTTTTCACTAGGGCTATAGGACCAAGAAGTGGGACTGCTGAGATAATTGCGGATTAACGGCTATTCATCTTCTTCTACTTTATCCCAAATTTCCTTTTTGACATGCCAGATCACATGATGACAAGCCGTGATTCGTGAAGTCCCTTTCTTGTGCTGTTTTTCTTCTCCACATGGATTCTCTTAACTAAACGTCAACCGAATAGGTGGGCCGTCGGCCCGTTGTACGAATTTTACTCCTACCAACTAATGTATATATTGTTTTACGCTTAGAAAAAAAAAAAAAAAAGTATATATTGTTTTACGATACGTCATTTAATAATTATTTATTTTATTTTCTCTCCCGATTCTGGTCTGTTCAAGTTTTCTACTGTCGATTGAACCTTTTACGGTTCAATGTTAAAAGTCCCGTCATTCTTTTTTTTTTAACCAGTTATACGGTTAGGTTCTATGCAACTCAATTAATTTTAAAGTCTGTATAATTCTTTCATATAAATTAAATAATTATCATTTTATATAAATTTAATAATTATCAAATTAAAGACTTTAGAAGTAGTTCTATAGGGTTGATGGTATTCATAACATTTTAAACTTGAAATCTTGATGTAAGTATATTATCAAAGTTTAAATCTTAATCATTAAACAAACCCTTGAAGTTAAACTCGCATCATTCAGTTAAGACAAACAATCTTTCGTGGATATTAATTTTCAATTTGCTGAAAAAAAAAGGTAAGGAAAACCAAAAATATTACTTAAAAAAAAGAGTGAAAATTATTGAAAACGAAGAGAAATTTTAATTTTTTTTGGGATTTCTCGACAACCATTACCAGACGACAACACGGAATCAAAATAGAAAAATTTGAGGCAATAAAAATTGAATATTTGAACTCGCCACTATTACCACAAAGCCCATAGGGGTATTAATGTCTTTCCACTAAAGTAAGCCTTCAACGGTAAAACGCCAGCGCGGCACCATCATTGTTGTTGACTTTTGAGTGTGCACCAACTTCAATTGGTGTGCATAATATTAGCTAAATGGGATCGGTTACCTTTCATCCATCTTTATACGGATGAGTTGTAGCTAAAAAATTTAACAAGTCACTCTCTGACTGAATAATTCTTGAATAAAAATTAAAACTTAGTTTAAGATGTAATAATAATGGTGACGAGAGTTTAAAACTTTACTTGCACAATAACTATTTTAGAATCTTATTGGATTGCTTTATAATTATTCGGTGTATATGAGGACTGCATATGAATAAAGAAGAATTAGTCATAATAAAATTTAAGTTAACTTTTTTAACAAATAAAAAAATACATACTTTTTATTGATGTAAAATATATATTTTATTTATGTAGTACTGCCAATTTCAGACCTTTTGGAGCTTCTTCTTTTTTTTGTTATAATTATATATATATATATATTTGGTTCATTATTTTACTTGTTACCCTGGTTTCAACAAGGCAACAAAGGGATAGGCAGTGATCGGAGATCGACTTGAATTTTTGATGCATCTCTCCTTAAAAAAAATATATAAATAACGAGAAATAATTGGCTTCAAATTAAATACCAATATATTTTGCTCTAAATGATAGCAATCCTCAGCCAACGATAGTGGTTGAACTGAAAGAAGAATGAAGCTGTTGACGCTTATAGACGAAAAGAGAAGATGGCTCAGTTAGAAAAAAAGGTTCCTCCATCATTGTGATTAGAAAAATAAGTACTCCACTTACGAATCTTCCATCAGATAATTGCAAAATTTGCACTGCTGACAAAAACGCCCTGATCGATAGAGGAGTACGAATTATAACAAGTTTGTCTTTTGAATCGAATACGTGTAATGTGTATAATGCGGGCCTCCTATTTTTCAAAAAATTATGATGAAGCATCATTAGAGGTGCCCACCGAATGTTTGATCATATATTAATCTTTTTTTTTTATTATTTACAAAGAAAAATACCATAACATTTAGAATTGTTTCCTACCTTTATTGTATGAAGCCAATATGCCTATATATTTTTATTTATTAATTTTGCTTTTCGATACCAAGCTGACTATTTTGATTCTTCTTCCCTTTCCAACATCTTTGAAGTAGAGCCAGACAGAAATATGCCAATCTAATCAACAGGCAGAATCATTAGAGAGAGGTTGATTTGTTTAATATATTAAGATGAAATACATGTTCACCAACCTCAAGACATGGATCGGGTTCGATACTGGCCCAACAATGTTAAGGCACTGGCACACCCGCGGCCGCATGTTAATTTGTCATTACCCTTATTTCCTGATTGGGGGGGTTGGTATCACTTTCGTTTTGTCTTTGTCGTTGTCGTTACTTGTGAAGGTGGGTGGTCGATTCGCGATGTTAGACATGCACGTCTACAGTGCAAACTTTAAAACGACAGATTTTTAAGAGGAAAGTAAGTTTTACTTAGCATTTTTTATAGGGTCGCGCCAGTCAGTTATTTTAATGTAACGTTTTCTTTTGTAATAAAGCAAATTTTATGCGCAAAGCCACTCGAATGGATCGATCGGGTTAATATATAAGTAAATTTCGAACACTTGGAATTGTCTTACACTTAAAGAATTAGATAAGTTAGAAGATACGAACACCACTTAGAAAAAAAATAAAATAAACAGAAGATACGAACACCAATACAGCGTTAATATTTTGCTCCGAAGACAACTTTTTTACTTTACGTTAATAAAGCGTTGACGTTGTCACAAGCCCACGGAAGAGACCGAGTCCTCAATAATCATTTTAGAACTGTCGCAACTTATAAAAAAAAAAAAAAACTTTAGAACTGTCACAAAATTAGGAACAAAACCAATATATGCCCGATTGAATAGCCTTTGTGCCAGCCAAGAACAAAAAAAAGAAAATAATAGCCTTTGTGCCAGACAAAAAAAATTATATACTACTCTTTCTATATTCTATACACAGATCTTGACTCCTCTCTAGAATTTCTCACCCTCTCCTCTTCTGGAGGCGCTCTCATCCCTTTAAGCAACTTTTCTTAGCCTGTATTTGCAAAAACTCCTCTTTCCCAATCATTTTTTGGGCACCTTTTTTGACGAGGGACATGGGTAGATCTAGGCAATTTTAGAGGTTATTTTTGGCCATGCACAACATAAATGCCCCCCTTCCCTGGAGCTCTTTTCTGGCCCAAAATGGAGGTGGCTAGGCGACTCGTGATGCGCACGTGCCAGCCCATTTTATTCTCTTTTTGGGTTATTTTTTGTGGTCTACCGTCACTCTCTGTAAGGCTAGTTTCCGGTCACCCCCCCTTGGCTGGTGCCTGGCCATCCTCTGGTCAGAGATCTACTCGGCTTGTGTTTCTGTATTTTCCTTTTATTTTTTCAATTTTCATTTCAGGAGTTTGTTGTGCGACAAAACTAGCGGTGACCACTTATTTTTGGCAACCTCCGACGGACACGCACTACCCGATTGACTTCAATAGTATCGGATCTGCAACTTTGATGGTGTCCGGCACCCTCTGTGGTCCCCTACCACATTTTGTACTGGACCACTTGAGTGTGGTCCTCTTTTGCTCATTCTGTTGTGAATGCATTTTTGGGGAAGTGGGAGGGAGGCGCTTGACTACTCCCTTCTCCGGCGACCGAAACCATCATGTGTAGCGGGTTTAAAATTGTACCTAAGTCTTTAGACACGTTTAAAAACTATGGACCTTTTGAACTGTTTGCATGAGACATTTGTGGCCATTAAGAAGCATGCCTTTAAAGTCAATTGGTGCATCGCTCTTTGGGCCTTGAATGATGTTGTAACGAGTATTATGTGCCTAAAATTGGTAACCTTTTATATTAAGCACTATTATAACTTCGAGAAAATGTCATTGTTCGCCTCATAAGTTTACGTCAATTACATTTCTCGTCCCTTAATTTTAAAAACTGCGATTTACGTTATATAAGTATGAAACATTTGCAATGTTCATCCACAGTTAAAATTTCGGTTATAATTGACAGGATTCGGCATTAAAATGACCAAAATAACCCTCCAAGATAAAATTACTAAAAAATTAAAAAATTCATTAAAAATAAAAAAAATGATATTAAAAAAAGGTAATATTTTTTAAATAAAACTATTGAAACTCTATTTCAGTAATCTATATATTTTTTAATTTATTTCTCCAATATTTATTTATTTTTTAAAAATTGTATTTGAGGGCAATTTAGTTATTTTAATGTCGAATTCTGTCAAGTTTAACGGAAATTTTGACTGTAGACGTACATTACAAATGTTTCATATTTATTTAAACTCTATTTCAGTAATCTATATATTTTTTTTAATTTATTTCTCCAATATTTATTTATTTTTTTTAAAAATTGTATTGAGGGCAATTTAGTTATTTTAATGTCGAATTCTGTCAAGTTTAATGGAAATTTTGACTGTAGACGTACATTACAAATGTTTCATATTTAGAGGACGTAAATCGCAATTTTAAAAATTAAGAGATCGTAAATACAATTAACACATACTTATAGAACGAACAATAACATTTTTCATGTAACTTTTCTATAAATTAAAGGGATAAATACAAAATCAGTCCTTGTGGTATATGCAAAAATCGAATTAGTCCTCGTGATAATAAAAGTATAAAATTAATCCCCTGATTTCACAAAAGCATAAAATTAGTCCCTGACAAAGGATCAATGGTAAAAGAAAGTGAAACCATAGGGACTAATTTTATGCTTTTATTATCATGAGGACTAATTCGATTTTCGCGTATACCACAAGGATTGATTTTGTATTTATCTCTAAATGATGAAATTCACCATTATTTAGAAATAAAAATAAAAATAAAAAATAGGCTTGTGCCAAGGGCTGGGGCTAGCCCGAAAAGGTAAGGGTATTGATGGCTGTAACAGCTACACTGTGATCGACAGACGGGCCCCTGGCAGTGATCTTGGACACGTACGTGGTAGCTCGATGTACAAGATGCGGTGCTTGGCGTTTAGTACATATGCATGCAACATCAAATTTGGCGCGCTTTCATGGAGAAAAACCGTACGCTCGACTTCTACAAGGAAATAGAGTAGATAAGAAGATGGGGAGGTGAGGGAATATACAATTAATTAAAGGCTTCCATATCCTGAATATGGCGACGCCGGCTGACATTCGTAGGACGTAGGAGATCGGCGCTACTGGTGATGGCGGAAATGTGAACAGCTGGAAGGACATGGAGACGTGCATTAGTGGTAATGGCAGAAACATACGTACAGATTTGATCTTCAAAGTTGGAAAAGAAAAAGAAAAAAAGAAAAGAATCTCGTAATTGAGAGTCTTCCTTCCAAATTTCGTTCTAGTTCTAGAAAGCTATAACAAAGTTTTTCTATATATATATATAGCGCGCATAGAATGGAAATTTCTGATTGTATTACGTGCTAGGGAGTAGATTAGAATAATAAATTTTTAAAGGATTTGAGGAGGGGGGAAGAAGGCATGAAACATATTGTTTCTACGATGTATTAAAATATTATATGGTATATGGTACGTCTCTGTAATTGTTTGTACTAGCTAGGTATGATAAAGGTACGTAAAGTGCTATATATGTAACTAAATCTAACTACATGGGCAGAAATTGCCATATAGTAGTATATTAATATGAAACTTCTCTTTTACAACTACGTTTATGATCACCAAAGTTGATTCATATAGCATATACAACCCTAGTTAGGCAACTACAAAAAAACAAAGTGCCATATTTTGACAAGAAGTTCAACACCGTACACCGACTTTGAAGGTCAGAAAGGTTGTACATGCAATTGAGGTTTTTGTTACAGAATTTATTCTAAACGATTCTAATGGCTAGATTCATTAATTGCTAATTAAGATTAATAGTAATTTATCCATAATTCCAATCATATTAATTTATTGGTAGAAAATATAGTTTTAATAATAAACTCTACATGTTTTTAACAAAAACTTTTGGAATACTTTGTGATTTCACATAAATCAAACCCTACCGCCTACCGGCCCGCTCTAATGAGTTGAAGAATGAATAGCCAGGATTTTGGAGGGCCATTCAAAGATGCAGTTGCAGTTGGCCTTGAGTCTCTTTGAATCAGTACTGGTAAGGTATGGAGTATCGAGCAGCGCAGACCTGTGTACTGACATTCGATCTGAGGCAAACGATAGGATCGATGCGAGCTTTTACTTGTCTACACTGGATTAGATCCTTGAGTACGGGAAAAATATGTGAACAGCATGAAGAAGAAGACGTAAACCAGTGGAGACGTGCAACTTGCATCAATTGTGGTAAACACAGTGTATGCGGAGAGATGACAATACGGATTTGATCTTCATATCAAGTTGGACATTATAGAAGAATAGTAAAATCAAAGCGAAAGAATTATCACATTACAAGAAGTTGGTCCTTTCGAACTTCTAGTGTCTAGACGACAAAAGTTTTTCGCCATATATGCGGCGCACATAGCAAATTTCTGACTATTACCAACTATTCTTAGAATAATAAATTTTTAAAGGATTTGACCTTTAGAACTGGCAATGAAGGAGTTTCCTATAATAATGATGGGGTGGTACGTCTCTAGTCTTTGACTAGCTAGGTATGACGTAAAGGTACGTAAAAATATAGAGATCTAAACACAAAACAAAACTAACTATTTTTGGCAACCTTACCCGATTGACCAATAGTATCGGATCTGCAACTTTGATACCCTACCACATTTTGTACTGGACCACTTGAGTGAAATGCATTCGCTTGACTACTCCCTTCTCCGGCGACCGAAACCATCATGTGTAGCGGGTTTAAAATTGTACCTCAGACACGTTTAAAGGACCTTGAACTGTTTGCATGAGACATTTGTGGCCATTAAGAAGCATGCCTTTAAAGTCAATTGGTGCATCGCTCTTTGGGCCTTGAATGATGTTGTAACGAGTATTATGTGCCTAAAATTGGTAACCTTTTATATTAAGGAGAAAATGTCATTGTTCGCCTCATAAGTTTACTCACAAATTTTAAAAACTGCGAGTCATTTGCAATGTTCATCCATTAAAATTTTTACAGGATTCGGCATTAAAATGACCAAAATAACCCTCAAGATAAAATTACTAAAAAATTAAAAAATTCATTAAAAATAAAAAAAATGATATTAAAAAATAATATTTTTTAGAAACTCTATTTCAGGTATTTGAGGGCAATTTAGTTATTTTAATGTCGAATTCTGTCAAGTTTAACGGAAATTTTGACTGTAGACGTACATTACAAATGTTTCATATTTATTTAAACTCTATTTCAGTAATCTATATATTTTTTTAATTTATTTCGAATATTTATTTATTTTTTAAAATTGGTTTAGTTATTTTAATGTCGAATTCTGTCACTGTAGACGCATTACAAATGTTTCATATTTAGAGGACGTAAATCGCAATTTTAAAAATTAAGAGATCGTAAATACAATTAACACATACTTATAGAACGAACAATAACATTTTTCATGTAACTTTTCTATAAATTAAAGGGATAAATACAAAATCAGTCTTGTGGTATATGCAAAAATCGAATTAGTCCTCGTGATAATAAAAGTATAAAATTAATCCCATTCACAAAAGCATAAAATTAGTCCCTGAAAAGGATCAATGGTAAAGAAAGTGAAACCATAGGGATAATTTTATTGTTATCCTAGATTTTCGCGTATACCACAAGGATTGATATTTATCAATGATGAAATTCACCATATTTATAAAAATAAAAAGAATAGGCTTGTGCCAAGGGCTGGGGCTAGCCCGAAAAGGTAAGGGTATTGATGGCTGTAACAGCTACACTGTGATCGACAGACGGGCCCCTGGCAGTGATCTTGGACACGTACGTGGTAGCTCGATGTACAAGATGCGGTGCTTGGCGTTTAGTACATATGCATGCAACATCAAATTTGGCGCGCTTTCATGGAGAAAAACCGTACGCTCGACTTCTACAAGGAAATAGAGTAGATAAGAAGATGGGGAGGTGAGGGAATATACAATTAATTAAAGGCTTCCATATCCTGAATATGGCGACGCCGGCTGACATTCGTAGGACGTAGGAGATCGGCGCTACTGGTGATGGCGGAAATGTGAACAGCTGGAAGGACATGGAGACGTGCATTAGTGGTAATGGCAGAAACATACGTACAGATTTGATCTTCAAAAGTTGGAAAAGAAAAAGAAAAAAAAAAAAGATTAAGAAGATCGTAATTTGAGAGTCTTCCTTCCAAATCCTTCGAAACTTCTAGTTCTAGAAAGCTATAACAAAGTTTTTCTTATATATATATATAGCGCGCATAGAATGGAAATTTCTGATTGTATTACCGTGCTAGGGAGTAGATTAGAATAATAAATTTTTAAAGGATTTGAGGAGGGGGGAAGAAGGCATGAAACATATTGTTTCTACGATGTATTAAAATATTATATGGTATATGGTACGTCTCTGTAATTGTTTGTACTAGCTAGGTATGATAAAGGTACGTAAAGTGCTATATATGTAACTAAATCTAACTACATGGGCAGAAATTGCCATATAGTAGTATATTAATATGAAACTTCTCTTTTACAACTACGTTTATGATCACCAAAGTTGATTCATATAGCATATACAACCCTAGTTAGGCAACTACAAAAAAACAAAGTGCCATATTTTGACAAGAAGTTCAACACCGTACACCGACTTTGAAGGTCAGAAAGGTTGTACATGCAATTGAGGTTTTTGTTACAGAATTTATTCTAAACGATTCTAATGGCTAGATTCATTAATTGCTAATTAAGATTAATAGTAATTTATCCATAATTCCAATCATATTAATTTATTGGTAGAAAATATAGTTTTAATAATAAACTCTACATGTTTTTAACAAAAACTTTTGGAATACTTTGTGATTTCACATAAATCAAACCCTACCGCCTACCGGCCCGCTCTAATGAGTTGAAGAATGAATGGTGCCAGCCAGGATTTTGGAGGGCCAGAGGGGTTCACCTTGCAGCTATTCTCCGATGGATCAGTTGCAGTTGGCCTTGAGTCTCTTTGAATTTTTGTCAGTACTTGGTAGCTAGGTACGAACTCTACCTGTAAATGAGTATCTTAATTGCCCTAGCAGAGAAATTTCGCAGACCTGTGTACAAGCAAACTTAATTACTCCGGTCCGCCCTGGCCTGATCGGGCTTCATTAATTCGATCTGAACTGGCAAACTAAGATAACATGGCTCTGATCGATGCCCACCAAAACTCTGAGGGTTCTTTTACTTGTCTAGTGGTGGATAATGAATATTGCACTCCTGGATTAGCGTCATCCTTGAGTACCCTTTTTGGGACAAAATATGGATTTTAATCTCTATAGTGTTAATTAGGAAGTGTTGAAATTAAGCAGAAAATCATTTTCTAAAATTATTAAGAAGGTTGTAGAGAAGAGAGGAAATACGTAAACCAGTACATGACTCTCTTGTCTTTTTAACTTTGATGAGAAAATTCTATTCTTGTATTTCAGATTTGAGATTTTGCAACTCACTGCATCAATTGTGAAAGAAAAGATAAACACAGTGTATGATTGAAAGATAATATACGGAGAGATGAGAAAAATAGTAAGGAGAGACAATGGTTCGATTTAGACAACCTAGATCCATTTTTCTAAGATTTAAACATATATATCTGATAATCTTGATGAGATAATATCATATCAATTATTATAGTTGAATTATGACATTATATACACACAGGTGAAGAATATCTAAAACGTATTTGAAATCAAAACTTTGAAATGATCGGACCTTTATATAGAGTGCCTTTGAAAAGTGTTCCTCACAAAACTACAAATAAGGTGGTGTCTTTCAGAACAATAGATAAACGACCAAATTTAGCCAGGCAATGAATCTTGAAGTGGACCACGCAAAACCATACTAGCCAACTAATTAAGTAGTATCTTTAAGAATAATTGACAAAGGACCAAATTTAGTCAATCAAAGGACGTACGTAATAAAATGAATCCAATGGTGGTAACTACCAAATATTAGGTTGAAAAATGATGGATCTCTTTTTAGAAATAAAATAAAATAAAACATGAAAAAATATCAATTTTGAGCTTAAAAGGCTTGAGACTTGGAAAATAGAAACTGTGCTTGGTCTCTGAAGCCGAGGAATCCGTGGGGACAATAAAACTTACAAGACAACTTCGGATCCCTATATATATCTCTCTGAAATTGTCTGAAATATGGTGAATATGAATTTAACATTTGAGATATAAGACATAGAGACTCATAGAACTGAATTTTTTTTATGTAGTTGAGAAAAACACTTTAAGATATCGCTGGAAAGACGCGAAAGATAGGGGAAACTAGACCCCACCTTATTGCTGCAAGATTACTGCCTCTATATCATAAAAAGAAAAGATGCCCTCAATTAATATAGAGATCGAAAAGAGAAAAATTATTATAGATTGAGATAATTTATTAATAGTATTTGATGCATTTCTCACCGGTGATCTCCAATGCCGAATATAGTATTCGAAAACTATGTTTTGTTTTGTTATGGATCCCAACAGCAGTTAGCGAAACAGTAGGAATATACATTCCTATATTCACTTCAGTTTTGCAATATTCTACATTTTGCAACGGTCAAAATATTATATGATTATTACATGTATCACCTCGATTAAGCACCAGTGAGCATGCCGGAGTGGTTATCGGGCATGACTAGAAATCATGTGGGCTCTGCCCGCGCAGGTTCGAATCCTGCTGCTCACGTGTATAAAATTCGCATCCCTATTTACCATGAAATTCCTTTTAATTTTGTTAACATGGCAACCCTGGTTTTGAGAAAAAAGTGATTTCTGATCACCAGCCTTCTGGGCTCAGGTTTATCACTTGTGGTACAGCATTGTCTGCTGGCTCAAACCATGATTTTTTTTTTTTTTAAGCTCCAAAGAGTTGATATGCAAGTCAATAAGAACGCAAAGCCTAACAGCAAATTAATAGCAATGCATGCTCAGGAAAAGAAAAGAAAAGAAAAAAAAAAAAAATGACAATGCGCGCATTATTAGAACCTAGTTCCTCTGTTGGGGACGAGTCAAGGATTTATAGGGACACAACACCGGACGCTGCATAAAATAGAAGAATTAATAAAGGAATCAACAACGACCGAGAAGCAAAAAAACGAAATACTTGAAAGTTAATCAGAGTTAAACACTACAAAAAAATTGACTTTAAGTGACAAAAAATTTTGTCACTAACAATCGTCAAAAAGTATTAGTGATGAAATTTTTTCGTCACGAGCTCCGTCAGCGAATGAGCGTCACGAAATGTATTTCGTGACGAAACCCGAATTTCGTCACGAAAAGTTTTTAGTGACGGAAATTTTTCGTCACTAAATTACTGATCGATCGGTAATTGGATCGGTCGGTGAAAACGAAGTGATGGATCGATTGGAAAGGCGATCGATCGGTATACATTTGAGATGATCGAACGGTACGTATTGACGATCGATCGGTTATGTATTGGTGATTGATCGACACATTTAAACGATCGCACGGTAAGAAATAGACGATCGATCGCTTCAGCAACGACGATCGGACGCTTTATATAAGCGATCGATCACTTAAGTATCACGATCGATCGTTATGCCATGGACGATCGGTCGTTTAATTCAGCGATGGAACGTTGATTTATGAACTGATCGATCGGTGATATTGGACGATCGATCGGTTTTGTAGGAGAATCGATCGTCTATTTCTACACCGATCGATCGCTTATAGTACCGACTGATCGCTTGCACATAGACGATCGATCATTTATTTTACTGATCGATCAGTAATTTTGTCATTTTAATATTAGCGATCGAACAGTTGTATTGGACGATCGATCGGTTGAACAACAACCGATCGATCGCTAAATATGCCAATCAAACAGTGGTAACAGAATGTTTTTTTTTTTTTAAACAATAATAATAGAAAATATTATATAACACATACATTTTATAATAATAATACAATACTCACATTAATAAACATCAATAATAACATATAGTGATCCATAATTAAATCGAAAATAATATCGTAATAATACATAATTAAAAAGTTATTACAATATACATGCATCTACCTTTTTGAACCCCCAAACTGGCTGAATAGTCGCTTTGACATGTCGCTCATTTTCTTCTCCATTACAGAGGACATTTTCTTCTCCAGTTCCTTCGATATTTCTGCCCGTAAGCGCTCTTGCTCCTTTCGCATGCGCTCTTGTTCCATTGTGCGCGCATCGCATGCGCTCTTGCTCCCTTTTCATGCGCTCCTCCTGCTCCAACCGGATGCGCTCCTGCTCCACCCGCTGCTCCTCACGGTGGTCCCTCAGCGTGGCCTCCATCTCAGCTTGCTTCTTCGCAAATTCTTGCAAGTCTTTTTCTCTAGCAGCTCTCATCGCCTCTATCTCATCCCTTGCCTTTGCTAGCTGGTGCTGTAGATCAGAAGACTGTGTAGTCAAAGTTGATGAAGGCGGAGGCTTAACCGCCCGTCCTAATCCCGACTTCTTGCCCAATATCTCGGAATATACTTCAATTTCGGTGTAAGTCTTCCCTTCTAAATCACACTGACGCTGGAAGGCATCCATCCGTTCCTGAAAAAATGACAATAATTACCAGAAACATTAAAGTAGATAAACTATACATAAATTACATAAAGTAGATTAAAATGAAAGCGACTTACATAAATTTCTCTCGCTCCTTCCGAGGTCCAAATCCCATCTTTGTTTGTATAATTCTTTTTATACAGCTCTGCAGGATTGATATTGCCGCTTTCTTGATTTTTCTACATGACAATAGCATAAAGTTATTGACAAACAATATCAATAAAGTCTAAGATTTAGTTGTTAACTTACCATGCAAGCTCGTGTGCGCTGGAACGAGCGCGAACCAGCAGCGTGGTTCACAGTCAACTTTGATCTATTCTTCTTATTTTGCTCGCTTCGTTTCTGCGATATTTTAAGTAATTAATATTAAAAGAATGTAATATTTAAGCAACGGTTTTTGTAATCACGTACCATAAATGCTTCGCTGGTGAACAGATCGCATAACTCCTTCCACTGTTCTTCTGTGGTATCAGGGTGCGGCTTCAGCAACGCCGCCTCTTTACTCGGGAACTTCTTAAAATACGCATGCATTCGGTTGCGGTGCGTTCGACGTGCCGTCATCATAGTCTCGACCACCGTCCTCACGTCCTCATGACGGGTGTAGTCAAGGTCGAAGTGGTCCTGCATAAGTACCAAAACATACAATATTACAATGATAAACGAAATGCTTAACCAAAAATTCTATGTTTACGAGTTTAATCATACCAACACCCGATCCATAATGTACTCCTTCACTTCTGCAGGAACATCGACCCACTTGTTAACTGAGATCGGAATCAGCCCTCGGACCAACATTCCAATCTTCGTCGATAGAGTGGCAGCAGTGGAAGACACTCCTCCACACTCTCCCTCCGGGATATGCACCGATAGTTTCCGGACCCGGACCCAAGACTCTTCTCCAAACTGACTCCACGTGTCCTACCTCGCCCACGTTTAGAAGCTGATGTCGCTACATAAAATAAAATTAACAAAGTTAGTCGGTCGGTTAACTTAAAAAAATTGAAATATAACTTAGAATAATTTCTTACATGCACAACTACTAGGACAAGCTGGCGTGCCTTGACTCATGCCTTCATTCACTCTCGGAGAAGGAGCGCTCGGGGTAGGACTCGGGATCGGACTCATACTATGCAACTGTCCAGAAGTAACTGAAGGAAATTCTCGTCCACGCTTCATTTCACCGTAGAAGCTGTGACATAACAAAATAAACGATAAAGATATGGTAAACGAGACAGTAACAGTAAAAATAGTTCAGCAAACATCAACATTAGAAAGAAAATATACATGAAAGAAATTATTAATCAGAATCTGATTCTTGCACGTTATCGCCCGATGCCTCATCCTCAGTAGAGTCGCTATCACTTTCGAACGAATCTTCGTCCCCACTTTCTTCGGTATTCTCTTCAATTTCTGCTTCATCCCCCTCTGAAACATCATTACTATCTATACGTCTTTTTTTCCGCCGATCAATTGCATCAGAAGCTTGGATAACGTTTGGCGTAACGTCATCCCTCCGTAGTGGATTAAGGTTAAACTGTCGGAAGTCTATAAACAAGTCAATGGCATCGTCCTCTTGATACGCTTCATTCGCGATGGCTGCTCCCGATTCAACGTTTACATCAACTTCACCATCCGGATCCAGGCCGGGAATGTCATATGCATTTCTACACGACAACTTCTGCACGACTCGCCATGTAGGTCCATGCAGATTATCAACTAGATAAAACACTTGACTTGCTTGATTAGCCAAAACAAATGGATCTTCTAAGTACCACAGTCGGGAAGTGTTTATGCTCTTAAAGTTCTCGTCGATACGAATTCCACGGTGATCTCCGACGTCCCACCAATCACACTTAAACAAATATACAGTATTTCCCGCAAGTATTGCATGGCATAAATGTCTACAAGCCTTCCGTAAAATTCTATTGGATTTCCCTCATGTGATCCCGGTACTACAATACCACTGTTCTGAGTTCTCCGACGTTCTTCCCGTTGTACTGTATGATATCTACATCCGTTCATAACACATGCAGAATAACGCATCACTCGTGTATCAGGCCCACGTGCCAATGAATACAATTCATCGATCAATGTACATGGATTTTGAGAACGTAATTTTTGAACCTACAACAATATATTAGAAGGTCATTAAAAACAAAGACACGAATTTAATTTGAATTATTTGTCAATAACACTTACTCGCCCTAAGAACAATCCGGAAATTGTTCCTCATGCATACGAGAAATGTTACCAACTCCTTGCGCGCGAAGTTCGTCCATGTGTTCACTGTAATGATAAGGTTAATCAACGACTGTATATTATAGAAAACCTATGAAATTTTATTTTACTTACTCTAAGTAGTTGCTGATGCTTTGCAATTGTTCAGCACAAACCACCGAGCTTTCTTGAACTCTGTTCGGTCTATGTCATGTCCTTTTCCAGCCCCTAGCAATCTAATTCTCTGAGTGAACACATCCAATGACCTTTCTCTCGTGATTAAACACTGTTTCGACCCCTCGAAGGTATTGGGAACAAAATGTCGAACACTCATTCTCAATATACGCTTATACAATCGACCCTTCGGGACGAGACTTATTTTTCACATTCCGTTTCGAGCGACCCATCAACCGTTCAACTGGATACATCCATCTGTATTGTACTGGTCCAGCAAGCATTGCTTCGCGCGGTAAGTGGACCGCCAAATGCATCATTACTGTAAAAAAAGCGGGTGGAAAAATCATTTCCAACTTGCATAAAATTATCCCGATATCTTCTGACATCCTCTGCAATACAGAAATCTTCAACGTACGAGAACACAACTCTCGAAAAAACAAACATAATTCAATCACTACGCCACACATGTCTTCCTTCAACAACCCTCGGATCATCACTAGAAGAACCCTCTGCAAGAACACATGACAATCATGACTTTTCATTCTAGAAACCTTCAACTCATCTAGATTCACACAACGTGAAATCTCAGCTGCATAACCATCGGGAACCTCACATCTTTTAACCACTCACAGGCCCTCCTTCGCTCTTCCCGAATTAAAGTATACACCGCTTGAGGCATCAATTCAACCCGACCGTCATGCACCAAGTGCAAGTCTTTTTTGACCCCATTTCAGCTAAATCTCTACGTGCACCCGCTGAATCTCTGGTCTTGAACTCGATATTCATCACGTCCCAATCACGTTGTCACATATGTTCTTCTCGATGTGCATCACGTCCAAGTTATGCCGTAACCCTAATGTACTCCAATACGCAGTTGGAAAAATATGCTCTTCTTCGTCCAATTCAAACGTTCCGACGATTGTTTCTTCTTTCCCCTATTCTTCCCTGACGCTTTACCAAAGATAGTCTCCCCGACATGCGTCAATTGTTCCAATATGTCCTCACCAGTTAACTCCTCAGGCGGAAGTCTATGTTCTTCTTTCCCATCGAACGTATCCACATCATATCTCCATGCATGCCCCGGTGTCAAATATCTCCTATGACCCATATAACACATTCTTCTCCCGTGCTTCAACCACTTATAGTCAGTGTCTAAATTACACGTTGGACATGCCAACTTCCCTTTGGTACTCCATCCAGATAAATTGGCATATGCTGGAAAATCATTTATGGTCCACATCAAAGCTGCATGCATCTTAAATGTCGTCCCATCTGAAGCGTCATGTGTCTCAACTCCATCTTCCCATAGTTGTTTCAACTCTTCCACTAAGGGTCGAAGATATACATCAATATCATTTCCCGGTGACTTTCGACCCGGAATCAAAAGAGTCATTAGTGAAAATGGGACCTTCATACACCTGGGGGTAAATTATATGGAAACACAACGACCGGCCAAATACTGTACGCATTGCTCATGTTTCCGAACGGATTAAACCCGTCAGAAGCAAGACCAAGGCGGACGTTGCGGGCATCTTGAGCAAACCGATCAAAATTCGAATCTGCAGGATTCAGACGAGGCCCTCCGCGCAGGGGTTATTAGGGGTCCTTGTGGGCATTTGACAAATGGATTTAGAAGAAAAAGGAAAGGGGTCCTGTTTCAGGTAAAACTTTGGGGCTAATTGCATTAGAGTGGTCCTCAACATTAATTCCCCTTGCGGACAAAGCGGGGGAATCGCTTAACGCATAAACCCATAAGCATATCAAAATTCTTCCAAACCAATGAATCTGCAGGATGCCTCAAACTCTCCCCATCATCGACCCGTTTTTCCTTATGCCATCTCATGTCAATTGCTACATCTTTTGTGGTAAACAAACGTTTAAGTCTAGGGATTAAAGGGAAATGACGTAACACTTTTCTGGGAATGATTGTGCAAATCATTTTCAATTTCCACCGGGACACCCCACATAGGACATCTGTCTAACTCACTATTTTCCTTCCAAAACAACACACAATCATTCTGACATGCATGGATTTTATCATAACTAAACCCAAGAAATTGAATTTGCAACAACTTAAATGACAACTTACTAAACTTGGTACATCCAGGATACAATTCATGTTCTGCCTCTTCCCATAATTTATTAAGTGGTGTCGAAGCCTTCGGTCCCCAAGTGGGGGTTTCCTTAATATTAGGGTTCTCCGTTTCAACCCTTGCCGCCCCACCATCTAATCCGGCACGAACATCGGTTAACATTTCCTCCATTCTATCAGAGTTATCTCCCTCTAAATCATCATCACTATATGGTAAGCTCGCACCGGACTCTTGACTCAACTTTGAAGTAAGTTGAATACCCTCCCGTGAAACACCCATGACTTATAGCTCACATCAAACCATTAATGTATATATGATCTTCCATTTTATCCAACACTTGAAACACTACATTTCTGCACTTCCGACACGGACATCTGATCTGACCCCGAGAGTCTACACAACAAGCAGCCATACCGACAAACCCACGGACCCCCTCCGCATACTTTTCACCAAACCGATTTTTCTCGTAAACCCAACTTTTATCCATCGCCACCAATCTAAAAAAATACACGAATTAAGTAATTCATAAACACCCAATCATTGTAACTTGACTTTAAGCCCAGCTGATAGGTCCTATCCCATTCAAGATTGTGCATTCGGAGTTGAACATCAGTTCAACTTGTGTCCATCCATACCTTGAAAAAATTCGGCAGCATCTCCCCCAGTCCCCAAGTACACGCACCAGCGTTGGAGGCAAACGTCATCAACGATAGTTGTATGACGTCATACACCAATGCTAGTAGTATACCCAGAAGACAAAAGGTAGATGATACCGAATTTCCTCCAAGACTGGACAGGACACAAGTACCGAACTCGTCCAACCACGAATACACAATCTCAAACTGTCCATATTGTGGACAATTCAAGGGTTATTACGCGATAAACGCATATTTATCGCGTCTTAACCCTTGAACGGGTCTAAGGGTACACACATTATATCCCAAAAATAAACTCAAACATAACAAGTCAAAAACACTCCAATATTCATCCTCCATGCTTCTCAAACTCCATAATTTATTTCCAGAACTCAAGCACTTCAATAATCAAACATTCAATATAAAGCTCAAATATTATACATGTATCACTATTAAAAAAACACTCCTATAATCATCCTCTAGTCTTCTCAAACTTCATGATTCATTTCCAGAACTCAAGCACTTCAATAATTAAATATGAGAATAGAATAAATGCTACACAAGGTCAATAACTTGCAATCTGCCCTAACCCGCGATTGATCGATATTATAGATGATCGATTGGCTGATCGATCGTCATTATATAGATGATCGATCGCTGAACCTCCATCTAACACATGATCGATCGTCCGAATCTAGTGATCGATCGTGACTAACCCAGATCGACAAAACAGCTTGCCAGGCCTCCCACACACTCAAATCCACGCCCAAAACACTCACAAATCATCCTCATGCAATACTAATTCTAATATACATATTAAAAATACTCTAATAAGCTCTAATCATCACAAATCCAATCCACAATACCCACAAATAGAAAATAAAAATAACACCAAATAACCAACGAAATCATTCCTAAATCGTAGTGTAGGTTGATTCAATTACCTTTTGCACGAAATGTAGACCAAAACGAACCAAATCCACACCAAAATCTCACAAATGTCGCCCAAATTTTTTCAATATTCACCCGGTTAAAAAACCAATGAATTTGAGCTTGGGCTTAACCTTAAGGACTTCTAAACACTCTCACAACTAAAAGGACGGTATTTTGACAAAATTGAAGGGAAAAATAGCTCCTTGCCGCGAGTCTCTAGTTTCCTCCTTGCCGTGGGTGTGTTTTTGCTTCACCCACGGCTTTAGAGCATTTGGCATTTCAAGCGCGATAAACACCGATCGATCACGATCGATCACCAGCATTAAAATTCCGTTTTTAGAACGATCGATCGTAAAAACCGATCGATCGGTGTTACGTTTAAAACGACGTCGCATGAAGCCCAAAATTAACGATCCATCGGTACCAAAATATTAAACGACACCGTTACGTACCGATCGATCGCCAATAAAGCGATCGATCGGTTAACCTAATTATTAAAAAACGGTTTTTAGCCTAACAAATGACTTAATTATTAAAATTAATTTACTTATAATATCATATTAATACATACCTCATACTGATGAATTATAATCATGTGTTAAATAAGCGTTATGTCACTAGTTTCTAACATCTTAATACCTTACTCATACTAACACAAACAAAATGCATCTATGTTGCAACATGTATAACTTATACATGCTTTCTTAAAAATTAATGATATGTACTTGATATGTTTTTATGTAATCTAAATACATCCTAACATACTTTGTTAATATATATTTCTATGTTTCTAATCATTTAAACTCACATTATTTAAAAAAATGAGGGTTAGATGAAAAACTAGTGTAGCGATCGATCGGTGTATATAACGATCGATCGGTTAGTGCACCAAACGACGACGGATAACACCGATGGATCGTGTGCATTTAGCGATCGATCGGTGTATTTAATTGCAAAACAGAAAAATAAAAAATGATTTCTTGTTAAATTCTTATATTACTTATTTGATAAACCACTTATTTCGTTATTTTTGCCGACCAAAGGGTATATTGGTCATTTTACTTATATAAGTGTCGAGAAAGAAATACAAATAGAAAAACACGTAAACTGTAATCAAAGTTTCTTCTGCATATCCACAGATAAACAGAAATGTCTCAAATACGTAAATAAAAAAACCAAATCCAAATAAACACAAATGTCTCAAACAGATAAATAAAACCATAAATCAAAATGTATGTCCCAAATAGATATAAAAAAATAACATAAAAATTCATCAACGTCGAACAGCATCACGGAAAGTGGCCACGTCATCAGGAATATCTCCGGGAATCCTCTGTGGATCTGCCTCCATCTTGAAATCATCCAGAGTCTTCTTAATTTCTTCCAGCTGCTCGTGACGTCCGCCATATGAGCCACGACTGACTTGTTGCGCAGCATTGTCACAGTGCACTCCCCATCGAAGGCGGTCCGGAGCTCCTTCAGCTGCTCCTCTAATGACTGCATCTGCCTCTCAACAGGCTGTAGAGTGGCCTTCATAGTCGCGCTGACACGGCTGTCGAGGTCCGCAAATAGCTGGGCCACCCATGGAGGGGGCACTGCAGGTGCTCCCGTCTCCAGAGGTGCCTCTGACGCTGATGTCGAAGGCCGTGATGCCTCCTCTGCGGCCGCTGCTGCTCTACGAGCGAACCGTCGAGTCAATGCCCCCTCCTGGCCCCGGCTCCTGGACAGAGTGAACTTGTTCAGCGCACTCTTAACCTCCTTACGTGTATCCGAGGCAGCGATCACGACTCCCCGAGAAATGAGGAACTGAGTCAGAAACACGCCGTATGGGAGGCTATATTCCTTAATTCCCCAAGCCTCATCCATAATCAGCTCGAACATGTACAGCGGAAAATCTATCCGCGTCTGCTGACCCAATAAGAGCATGCACTGAGCTCTCGTGAACGGGCACTCGGTGGAATGAGTTCTGCCATCGACGTTCGGCGTCCAGATAAGGTGCAAAATCCGCCAAAACTCACTGAACTCACTCTGCTTGATTATGCTGCCCACCACTGCAGAGGTCTTCCCAGTCATCAGCATCCACAAATCCTGCTCTGATGTCCTCTGTTCATCCGTCAGGGGTACCGCCGGGAAACAGGGGCTCTCGGGCCGGGGGCAGTTTAAGAAATCGGCAATGACGTCTGCCGAGAATAAGAACTGCACGCCTCGCACCTCTAGCTGCACCTCAGGTGCTCTATCTACCGAGACGAGTGCACAGAAGAAATCTTGCACAACTGCGTCCACGAGAGCTGATGAAGAAATCCTGGTACTCGAAGAGCTGGTAGAGGGAGTGCTCCTCGTACAATAACTGGTCAAAATCAGAGAGCGTCACAGGACGCTCTTTGGCCACTGGCCGCCCCCTCAGGTACTCCATTCGCCTCTCCAAGGTCATCATTGGATCAGCGACTTCCTGCTCTTGGGACGACGATCCCGTCCCGGTTCTCGTTGTGCGTGCACGCTTAACTCCTGACATTTTATGTATACTGCAAAAGTTGTATATAAATATGTGTTAATAAGTAATCACAATAACGTATTACTTTAAAAAAAAAAAGTAATCACAATCACGTAATTATTAATGAAGTTGAAACAAAAAGCGATCCATCACCATCCAAAGCGATCGATCACTAAATGTACCGATCAATCCGATCGATCGTTACATAAAATGTTCGATTATAAAAACGATCGATCATTAAATTACCGATCGATCGTAAATGGCGATCGATCAATCAATTTGACCGATCGAACGCTATTGGTAAAACGACGCGTTTCAGTGCACAGACGATCGATCGTCCATGCAACCAAACGCACAGTATCACTAAGGGATCGATCGCCACAAATGATCGATCGCCGTTAATCAAAACTCTGCGCTTCACATTGTAGCTTACCGATCGATCGCTTAGGTGTAAGCGATCGATCGATACCAAACCGATCGATCGTCTATATAAACGATCGATCGGTCCCGAATTGAAACGCACAGTTTCAGGAAACGATCGATCGCTCCGTACCAAATTCAGCGATCGATCGGTGAATTTAACCGATCGATCATTGGACCTAGCACTTACAAAGCGATCGATCGCCTGGAGGCGATCGATCGTTACGGGAACGAATACACACAGACGTTACAAAACCCCAAAACAGGCCCAAAATCACCCAAAATTGATCCCAAAACAATCCTAAACTCTTAAAACATACATCAACAATAAAATAAATACATTTTACGGACCTAAATGGATGATATAGCAAATTAGAAAACGTAAACTAAAAATTCGCTAGTGAACAACCGCTTAATATTGCTTAAAAAATAATATAAGTACGTACCTTTGACGTAGAAGACAATGAAGGATGATTCCACGCACTTTGGAAGACAATGCAGCACGTGGTTATTTGAACGATCGATCGATCGGTTTTCAAAGCCATGTGGTTATTAATAAACGATCGATCGGTTTATAAACAACGATCGATCGTTTGAGTGATGATGTAAATTCATCGCCTAAACTCTTTGCATGTAGTGACGGAGCATTTCGTCACAAAATTAACGATCGATCAGTTTATGACCGATCGATCGGTGTGTGACGAAACTTTTCATCACCAAAAAATTAACTTTTAGTGACAACAATTTTATTTCGTCACAAAAATTAACCTTTAGTGACAAAATTGGTGACGAAAAGTAGTTTCGTCACGAAAAAACCTTTTTTGTGACGAAAATAGCATTTTGTCACTAAAAATTAGTTTTTAGTGACGAAATTTAATTCGTCATCGAGAATTTCGTCACTAAAAGTCAATTTTCTAGTAGTGAAAACGTCTTAGAATAGACGTTTAGGCTCATAGGCTTGCTAACACAAAAACTAGTTGACGCCAGAACATGACTGTTATGACCTAGTGCCTCCATCATGGAGCATTGAAAATGTGGTATGGGAGACAAAAATCTTTTCCACATTAGCTGTTGCATAGGATCTTGGGAAACTTCTTTATTGCAAACCCAATATCCTCTGTATGATAACAATATTGTGTTCACCCTAGTATATATGAGTTGAATCAGGACAAAAAATTTTCATATGGACATGACTTTCTCAATACCAAAAAGGGAATGCTGGCGATCGAACTTTTTCTTCGTCTTCCTCCCGGCATCAGAAGCACTCCGAAATCCAACTTTCCCGTCCTTACCTGTTGAAGGACTAGTGCCGGCCAGCTTCGAGCAAATTCCATTCATAAAACCACCCACTTTTTCATAATCTTCATCTTCGCGAGAATCAAGTAAAAAGCCCGTTTCTTGAATTCCAGGGCAATCCCAAAGGTGGGATCCTTCAACATTATTGTTGTCTGTAGCTTTGAAAGCAGTCCTCTCTTGGTCACATATTCCTTCTTCTGAATAACATTCGGAGAAATCTTTCGCAGGCAAGGACAATTCATGAGGTTTGCTTAGCTCATTTTCATAATTCCATATGGGACTTGCGGAGGAACACGGCGAGAAAAATGATGACAACCTTGACGCTTCAGAGGACGACGAGGCAGTGGAAGATGAAGGAGAAGTACTACTGATTGAACCTCCAAAGCCTTGGATTTCTTTTGTTATTCTGAGCGCCTTAAGACGCGCTGCTTTGAATGTCTCTCCTCCTCCCAGAAGTTTAAGTATCCCGTTTGATTTCTTTTGCATGCAGACACCCCAGTTGAACCTAACATCAACCACCGGGAAATTACAGGATTTCATGAGAATGACATATATACCTATTGGTATTTGCATTTTACCAGAGAAAACAATGGATTTTAGTCTAGTAATTACCCTTTTTCATCTTTATGGTTAAATGTTCCAAGCACTTCAATAACACCAGTATCTCGTTGGAATTCTTCAGCAAAATCTTCAGGACCATGGGTTAGTAAGAACTCAAGTAGTACTAGTGAATTGTACGATTGTCTCCATCGCTTCCAATCAATGCTATAGAACCTGCAATATATGCATTTATCGCTCGTAACAAGCTCAAGCAATGGGCTTTCAACAATGGAACGTTTCTAGGCCGAAGTAAAAGCACAACCTACGGCTTACCTTCTGTGAAGAACATCAACAATTCTCCAATAATCATCTATCTCAAAAGACGCTTCAGCTATTCTAGCCATGGTTCTAGCATCAGGACTACGTGGCTCATTATTTGTTGCTTCTTCAGCCAACCTTGATGAACAGAACATCAATCTCATATCTCAACACAATGCACAGTAGACGAACCAGCAACTATTAATTACTTGAAAATCGAACTACAAGAAATTATCAATTTCACCGGCCTATATATAACATTAATGCATATGAAGGTTGAAATTCTAATGTGGATGGCAATTAATCATTAAGCTTTTCCTTGAACTTGTTGGATTGGTTGTAGGCCGTTAATTCTACGAGTAAGAAATATATGTATGCATGCATGTATGGATTCATGGCCTATATATATATTTGCATAATATGCATGTTTCTCTTAGTGTTGAAGAACATCATTAACTCTCTTACTGTTCTGCGTCTACATCGACTATGATGAAGTAAAAAAAAAAAGGAGAAAAAGGCTTACAGTTCAGCTTCAGTAACATCAGTAAAGGTCAGCCTAGCAGTTTTGTACTTGTCGTGTAGAAAAGAAGATGCTTGCTGCTTAATCTGGCCAAGCAATAACGACCCCATAGCAAGGCAGATGGTTCTTTAACAGCAGTACTGATCAACTGTAATAACGAACCCCTAATTTGAAGCCTTAGATGTTTAATCTAACCTAATACTGACTACTGTTCAGCGAATATATGCCAATCAACCAGACTATCGAGCTAGCTCAATGCAAGAGCTTTCTTCGAAGCAATATTTGTACATTTAAAGAACTTCAATACCGAGCAGTACCGGCCAGCAGGAGAAGAAAAAGTTTTCCAGATCCAGTTCCTTAAACGGGATATATAAAAAGACGATCCGAAAGAACCTAACCACACACTATTCTGAGATGAAAATTAAGGACAGTCGTTTTACATGGGTAGCCATGATTCTAGCCCAGAAAATAAAGGATAAGTATTGTACGGAAAAGGAATTAATACGAACTGACCAATATATATTAGACTTTTGACTAAATGTAACCCACAAGTTGTTGGACGATTTTTATTCTTCCATTTGGAAATAAGGTTGATTGAACTGAAGCTAGGATCAGCTAAACATCACGTTCTGGAGATATCCTTCTTTCGGGCTCTTTGTCAGGTGCCAAGTTTGAGGTTGTTTGTGTGATCCTGATCTGGACGTCTTCCATTTAGTCGACAAAGGCTTGGGCCTGCCCTATTTTCAGTAAAGGCTAGGTCCTGATGTTCATTTATGAAGTTGTCGTGCGAACTCCACGGCCCATGAAATTGGACGTTGGGCAGCCCCGGCCCCCACACTCTTTTTTTCTTTTTTCCTTTATTTTTTTTTCTGACCATGTTGATGGGTTGGTATTTTCGCTCTTATGACTTAGGTTTTCTTTCAGTTGAAGGCTTAAACATCTATCTCTCTGTTTTCTCTTTTCGCCTCTTTCAGATTAAAAAATAGTGCTTGTGAAACACTACAATTGTTACCCTAAAATAAAAGTTTGAAAAAGTTTTTCTTTTAAAAAAAATTGCTCGATCGTTCAAGATACGCTGGTGGCTTCACTCCTACTTAAAATTCACATTGCTAGGAAGCTATAAAAGGATTAGGATCTTCTTATTTCTTGCTTGAATTGCTCCGTGTAATTCGGAAAGAGATAAACACAACAAGTAGATTTCATTGTAGAGTCCATATTGTCCGAAACTTTACATAGACATAATTAAATGGTGTGAGGTCCACTTATTGTGTCTATTTCTTTCCGAATTACACGGTACAATTCGGATAAGAAATTACAAAGAATCATAATTCCAAGCTTACCACAATAGTATACCATGGTGACTTGCCAATTTATACAATAGCCTACCAATCTGATCGGGTATGCCAACCTAAAGATATTTAAGATTTGGAAGTCTTAAAAAAAAAAATCAAAGCAAGACATAGAGCGGTCTGGTAATAAAATATTACAGAGCAATTTAGAGACGGTAATGCAATCATGAACCAAACCCTGTCTCATGCCTTAAAGTTGATCTGTTCAATTTTTCACTAAATATGCTACAATAAAGGTGTTTTTTTGGGGGGTTAATTATATGCTACAATAAAGGTAATTACCAAACACTTGCCTTTTTAAGGGGTATATTGACTATTGAATTAAATGTACTAGGTACTCTTAAAAACTATTAACTTTTCATAAATATTGAACCAAGTGAGACCATTAACTTTGATACATTAAACATTTAAAACTTACAAATACTGATTTTATCTATCCCTAATTAATTCACTTCTCATTGTTAAGATTGCATTATGTATATATGTTTGTCAGAAAGAGTACATATCATAAATAGCGATAATCCACAGGTACAAAATGCTATTTTTTTTCCCTTAACAATTTAAACGACCCGAGTAAATTCGTAGAAGGGCTGACATTACTTGCTGTGATAGGAGCAACCAAAAGACAGCTGCTATTATCTAGAGTTTCTAGTATTTTTTTTAATAATTTAAACTACCTAATTAAGTTAGTAGGGTATTTTTCCTGTTAAAAGGTAGGATTTTTCAACTTTTTGACAAGATATTTTCATCTTTGTTGGATACATATTTTTATATATAAGAATAAAAAATGCAATGATATTTTCTGTTTTGTCGAGCCCTATTTCTTTCGTAGATTCTATGATAATGAGTTTGTTTATGTTTTTTATATGATGTCGTCTCAACTTTTTACATTATTCGCATTAGAAATGTACTACCATCAGCTATATATATATATAGATCAGGAAAAAATACATATTTCGCCTACCGATTATTGGGGTACTGATACATTGTATCATGAACTATTAATTTCATCACATTTCGCTCCTCAACTATTATTTTTGTACATTTTGCATCTCTCACCGCTAATTTGAACGAAAATTGATATTTTAATTCAATGAAATAATAATTTACCTCTACACAAACTATAATGATAAAAAAAGAGAGGGTAAAATCGTTATTTTACTACACGAAATATCAATTTCCGTTCAAATTAACAGTAGTAGTTTAAAATATAAATGGTTTGTAGTTAATGGGCAAAATGTAATGAAATTGATAGTACTACAGAGTGTAAATTAAATATCAGAACCTCAATAGTTGGTAAGTGAAAGTGTATTTAATCGTATATGCTAACTAGACGAAATTACAGGTAAGATCTAAGAAATACATCTATGGTTGCTGGTGATGTTTTGTCAAAGACAATGAAATTATTAATTTAAAAAGGAGTATCAATCTGCTTATTTCCTAAGACCACTTCAACTAGCAATTAAGTTAGTATCACTTTCCATTACCTTGGTTGAGACTTTAGTCTTTCGACTTATAATTTGGTGTTTGGAATGTAAAATAGCTTTGAAAATCTCTACAAAACATAATAGAAACCCACTCATATGAAGATTATTATAATGACGATGTAGAGAGGCATTTGTAAGTCTCAGAATTCATTTGATCGAGGAGGAAGTCTTTGTAAAAAGTATTGACTCAAATTGCCAGCTGATGATAATATTCTAAAAAGTGTCTCCAATATTACTACGGTATATTTATTTGATCTCTAGAAAATAGAGAACAAAACGCATGAAATTGCTCGGTTAGATGCAACAATTAGTTCTCTTCTCTACTGTAAGCGAAGCAAGAGCTAGTTCATGATGAATAAAATTCTAGAAATTAAAGAGCCAAAAATAAATGAGAAAAATCCTGAAAAAGGATGAAGCCTAAACCTCATAATTAAGACAGCTTTATTTCATTATAAAGAAGGAGCAACCATGACAATTACACTGCTCTATTTTCTCTTCTGGCTAGAAGGTAATTAGACGATTATAAAGGACAATTACCATGTACGGTGGTAATTAATCTTGTTTGTTTTGAGGATCGGCTAAAAGGGTTGCAACAAGCTGCCAAGGGAACAAAATACACGGTGCCCTCATCCTTCGGTTTCTTAAAGGTTAAAGTCCAGCGCATCAGATCTGCGGCCATCAGTGCTGCATTGGCGATATTCACCATACACTAGATCAATTACATCTGGAGCAGGTCGGTCTACTTGACCAAGTGCATTGCCATTAGAAGGCACCTCATTTGCTCTGCGCTCCAATATTGGCCTCGGAGGTTGAACTTGCTGCAATCTGCGTGCACTATTGGTTCTGACGGAGGGGTCTTGAGGCAGTACTTGGGTTTGCGAAGAGATCCATAAAGGCTGGTTGGTACTCACTCTGATCACCCTTTGCGCAGTAGGCCGTATAATTTCTTGTTGCTGGTTGATGCTCACTCTGATCACCCTTTGCGCAGCAGGCCCTATAATTTCCTGTTGCTGGTTGGTACTCACTCTGATCAACCTTTGCGCAGCAGGCGGTATAATTTCCTGTTGCCTAGCAGTACGCATGTTCGCGAGAGGCGCTGGGTTTTGATATAAAATCAAGGGCATGTTGGTGCTTGAATCGAGGTTTCTTTGGAACAGGCGTTGGGCATGCAAGTTGTTGTTTTGGTTTGAGGAACGAGAGGTAGAAGGAAAGGAATTCGACGTGAGGACGGAAGTTAAGGGGTTGAGGACAGAATCAGTACTGTAACTCAACATTGCGAGAGTATGCTGTAACTCATGAGCTTCAAGGTGTCGACTGATTGCTTCATGGTTGCGATAGAGGATACGGCCGCACATATCACAAGGAATCAGCATAGGACCGAATAAATTTTCGTTCCAGATGTTTGAGCCAAAGTTTGACATGAACGAGTTCCCAGGAAAACAAAGAGAAGGGGAAAAAGCCAAGAAGAAAACCAAAGACACAAGTAATTTGCACAATGAGAATACCATTTTGGGTGAAGTGAAAGCTAGCTTATAGAGGTGGAGGGGTTTTGCCCCTTTTTATAGGCAACTTTCTTGCTTTCCAAGGGTTCATGGTGCCTGGGTGACATATTACACATTTATTGTTTGTATAACCTAGTTTGTATGCATTAATTTCTTAGTAAAGACTCTCTAGCATATCTCTTACCCCCTATTTATAAGGCCATGTTTGTAAATTCAAAATTTTTGAAACTTTTTGGGAATGTTATGAAAGTAGTGTAAAAAATTGTGGCAGATGTTGTAGACTTTTTAGAGTAATGATTGGGTGTTATTGGATCATTGGTTGGTGATTTACAACTTTTGCCTTGTAACAATGAACTGTAGAAAATTTACTCTGCGCCCTTGTTGTTTAAATTACCAAAAGAGGCAGCCATGTACTGTGAATGCTGTGGGATCGGTCCTTATAAAATATAAATTTTGTGGGACCACCTTAGAATGCCCATCTATGGTACAGTGAATGCCGCGGGATTGCAATAAATGTTATGGGACCACCTTCGAATTCAATTCATGTTTGCATTCCAGAACAGATGAAATTCTCAAAATTTTGAAATAATTAGGTTTGTAAACACGGCCTCATAGTTTGGCTCTAAATTAGGTTGTTCAATTGGTGTCACACGCAATATTTGATGGCTCCCAGAGCTGCAAGAGGTAAAGGCCAGTGTAGTGATGTGCAACAATCCAACATAAAAGCCTAAGTGGAGAACTCACAACAGACAACACTTTATGCACTCAGAGGGTCTTCTCTGTCACACCCCATGCCAGTACTTACCCCCTAGGCTCTCCTATCGTAATGGAATGCACACAAGCGGGGATTACGGCACAAATTACTTTGATAACTGGCTTTAAAAAAAGCTTAGCGGAAACGTTGTATTGAAATGTATAAGTATAAAGGAAGAAAAATAATAGTTTTCAGGGATTTAACAAACAAGTCACACTGAATTAAATAGGGAAAATAAAATAGATTAATTAAGGAGATGTCAAAATTACAGTTAAAAAATTGAAAGTAGGTTGTGGCGTAAGGAGGGACAGAATAAAAGGAATTACACATACATATTTATTTTTTTATACTGGTAGCACTTTACAAAGAACAAAAACCCTTTACGAAGATACAAAAGTAACGAGATAATAAATACAAAAACAGAAGTTGTCTACAACTTCTGTCCTACCACATCCATGAAACCAGCTAACTGTAACAGGACTTAAAACAAAAAGTGACTACCACTGATGTCTAGTCAATCTCCGACTCAGTGTCGGAGGTTAGGTCGATAATCTCATTATCCCCGTTGCCCTCCACCGGTGCCGCCGGTGGAGAAGACAACGTGCAGAAGAGCCGGATCAACATCGACCAAACTGAAATCTTCGAGTGGATGAAGGGATTTGGCCCATACCCTCGTACCCCACGAATACTCAAAAGATTCGGTGACATAAGTCCATAATTTAACCACTACTATGTAGGGATCAACATCCAAAGTCTGCTCGCTCATAAATGTCAGCATCTGATATGTCCGATGTCCACGGCAGTACATACAAGAGATTAAACAATAAAAGGGGTGAGTCCTATTGACTCAGTAAAGGGAAAAAAAGAATATGCCATACAAAACAGATAAGCATGAATAATCAAAATATCACTAAACAGGAAAATGATGCAATGCAAGAATGATGCAATGCAAGAATGATGCATCTGTTTCCGGTCACTGTACTTTCTTTCTTTCTTTCTTTCCTCTTCTGTCTGTCGAGGTGTCCTTTCATCGCTCTGTTTAACCCTAGAGTCAGGGTTGTGCGTCCCTCCTCTCCTCTGGGACTGTCCCGTGCCCCGGCACCAGGACCCTGTCAAGCGTACCTTGTTTCAACGCCAGGGATACCAACCACTATCCTTTCAGTGGTGGCTTGCACTATCCCACTGTGAACGGTACCGTCACCTTGTCATAGGACCACCTCTGGGTATGGGTTTCATTTTGGTCATTTCGGTCAACAATATCCCTATACCCATGATATGTTGATGTTATATGGCAATACACATAACAGATGTACAATTCATAAATATCCATTAATAAACTGTAAGATTTGGCATTGGACATAAGAAATAAAATATGAAAATTAACATTAAATGGTCAATCTACCCTAAGTTTTCACATGGAGGCTTTTTGGGCCTTCTTAGACCCTACCGGGTCTATCTTCAAGTTTTATAATATTCTGGGCTTGTTTAGGGTTAACGGGCCTAAAGTCCATTTAGGCCACTAAATGGGCTTTGTGATTTGAGCCCCTACTTCTACTCGGTTTGGACTCAATTTTGGGCTTCCCCATCCATTTTTCATGCTCTACACAGCCATCAAATTATTGTTCCAGTTCAGACCTTTTTACCCTAAAGTTTTATGTGAAATGCTGAAATTACTCTTAGAGACGTCCAGGGGCATTTTCGACCTTTCCCGACCTCCGATTGACTTGAAATTTTTACTGGGACCTTCTGTGACCATATACTACATGTCCACAAATTTCAGGCCAAAACTCTAAGGATTTCATGGGGACGTTTTGGACAGCAAAGGGTTTATTAAAATAGGCAAGTCCAACAACTTATGTGACTCAGTTGTTTTTCTAAACCACTGAGGACTGGCGTTCAAGGATCCTAGGATTCGGCTAGGTCAGTATATTCAACTTATGTATTCCTTTTTCCACTTCCCTCATTATTTCCTCCTACATGCATATGACTATTCCTTATTACCGATCTCATGTAATGTAAACTAGCTCACCCTTACCTCAATCAAGTTTATACTGTCTTTCCTTGAATAAAAACACTAAACAGTAAGACACTACGTTAGAAAAAGAAGAGATAAAAGCTAATGGGAAGGAAAAGGTGCAAACCGAGACTACCTCGGTCTCTTTTTCCTTTGGTTTCTCCTTCTTCCTTCCTCTTTTCCTTCGGTCAGCTGGTCTCTCTCACGTCACTCTCCCTTCCTTTCTCTCTATCAGTTTGGTGAAAGTTCTCGGTTTCTTTATGTCTCGAGTGCCAGGACGTCTCTTCCTCTTATTCTTCTAGTTGAAAACTTAAGCAGAAAACAACGAATTCAAGTGAACTCCCCCTGACCAGTCTATATATCTAGTCTAGGTATAGACCCAATCATTAGAGAGAGATAGCGAGATTGTACCAATCACTTTATATTCACACGTCTGCTGCCACCACAATATTCATCTCGTACATCTATTTTGCAAGCAACACGTCAAAAAAGAAAGAGCCAATGGCCAAACTTCATCTAGGCGGTCAATAAGAAGGAGAAAAGTAAAAAGTAAAATGGGATAAGAGTGCATTTAATGCACAGCATAAGGTTAGGACACGTAAAAAAGTAGCATGCAAAAGGAAGCTTAAACCAACGTAGAACTTGGGCATACAGGGCTCAAACTGCCCGAGTCCAGGTCTTAAACTGCTCGGGTTCGAGAACTAAACTACTAAGGGGTCGAGAACTAAATTACTCGGGGTCGAGAGCTCAAACTGCTCGGGGTCGAGAACTAAACTACTCGAGGTCGAGTGCTCAAACTGCTAGGGGTCTCAAACCTCGTCTTATTCATCCTGGGCGTGCAACTCTCGCAGCTTGGAAGTGCAACTGCCAGGCCTGTCTTACCAGGATTTTACAGGCTTGCCCCGATCATCCTTAGCCCTATATATTATACGTCACAACAGGTGGAATATACAAGGGAGGGGCGTTACATCAATGATATAAAAATAAATATAATCACATATGTGTAAATGTAGGAGAATTAAAGATATACGAAGAATAATTGAAGTAAGAAAATTCCACAACGTACTATTTATATTATCTCACATATATACCAAATAGGTGCAAAAGAGCTGGGTATTACATTCTGATGGGATTCTATGATTCCACCCAAGCACCAGATGATTTTCAAGAGTTGGGAGGACCAGTTCAGCACCAAAATATTCTCGATGACAACCAAGAAGGTATGTGTTATTTGTATGTGCTCTTTGCATATTTGGCATTACGATGGAAGGATTGAGTCATTATATCCAAATAGGAATTAGGTTGCCAATACTCAAATTTTGATTAAATATGTCATCTTTTATGCATGCTGCTTGCCACAAAAGATAACCAAATCCAAGGACGAGGACGAGGCAAGGCGAAGGGGACCAAGTGTCTCAAACTATGTAAGCTAGGCCGTGTACCAGTGAAAGTACCAGACAGTTCAAGGGTGACATACATTGTTAAACGGTTTGCAAATATGAGGAACAAGTGCTAGTTACTTGTGTCAAAAGAAGACAAAGAAGAGTTGTATAACCATGTGATGGTGCGTAAAAAAATTGACTTAGTAACTATGGAAAACTAATAGGTTATATATAAATATTGAGTTAGTAATTAGGGATCAAATATTATTTTTTCTAACAGCTTAGCTATGGTTCTAGGGACACTTCGAGATGGATTGAGAATTATTCAAGGATAACGAATGCATCAAAGTGAATTTGGTTTACAGCTATAAAATATACATGTATGATCTACACAATATTTACAAAAAGTACCCATCGAAAGAGGCTGCCTCGTCCAATGATCTCGAAGAAATAAGTGAAAAAACTTGGAAGCAAATATGCGAACAATGAGATAAAAAGGAATACAAGGTAAGAGAAACAATTTTGTATTGTGGGCTGAAATTTTGTTTTGCATGAATTTGTGCACTCCAATATATTCAAAAATTAATCACGTGTGCTATCTAGGATTCAATTTTAAATACTCCAGAAGGGTTGCATGTTTGGTTGGAATACTTGGTTTTAATCTTTTTAAGTGTCATGTTGCTCATTTATGAGAAGTTTAACAAAATGATTGAATGCTGTGTAGAACGTGTGCAAGTGGAACATTGTTAACCAGAGCAAGTTCGTTGTGCCCCATACATCGAGATCAAAGTCTCTACAAAACCTTTGTGCTGAAAAGGTATATAAACATTTTCTTGTATAATCTGTTTGGGTCCATTGGATAATTTTATTAGATGATAGAATTGAATTATTATTTTTTTCAGTTTACAGAGCGCGGAGGAGGAGAACCTAATTGAGTTCTACAAGAGCTCTCATGTCGCAAAGCGAGATGTCAATTTCAAAAATGACAAGGCTAAACATACATATGTAAGCCTTCATAGTGTTATTAGTCCTTGGTTATTTCCCATATGGTCAATAAGAACACTATTTATCTGAGCATGCGCTAAGTTGACTATGCAGGAAGAGATGATGAAGCTATTTGCTAAGAGTTATATAACTCCATGAGATGTTGGGGCAGAAATGGCTGAGCAGGTGTTCCATGAGGTACTAGAATAGAAATTCGGATACATTCAAAGTTTAGGAAACTCAATGATCCCCACACCATCTCTCACATCGCGGTCGGCTCATGTCACCCACCTAACACAACAAGTGGAGAAGTATAAGTTTGAAATGGAGACATTCAAGGGGCAATACTTAAAGATGAAAGCAAACATGGAAGAGTTGTTCGCGCGGTGCCACTCCTATGATGAAAAGTTTGTCGAGATCAAAAAATCACAAATGTTCTTGGACAATGAGACCGAATCCCCTATCCCATGACATGAATGCACAGTAAGAGTATGTTTCATTGAAGAAGCTTGGTACGATTGAATATGGATCAATCTTTATAAAGGCCATATTCTTCTGTTTTGATTTATATTTTTAGATGGGTCAAAAATTAGTGATGTTTGCACATACTATTCTTGTCCATACTATAGATCAATGGTATGAATATGAATCAATGTTATGAAACTTGGGCATAGTATTCTTGCTTTTTATGGAAAACAGGAACCAAGTTGTCTAAGGATTACTGTAAATTGATAAAAAGACTAAAGTGAAGGTTTGGTATCCTTTAAAAATTCACATGTTTTGTCTTTGGCAGCTGAAGGTCCCTGTGAAATGAGTTCTATAACTCCATGAATTATGTATGAAATGTTAGTTCTCTATGACTGTTTGTAAATTGATAAAGACACTTGAGTGCATGTTCTGTATCATTTAAAATCCACTATTGTTTGTCTTTGGCTCTCAAAGCAAATATTAAACTTATTGTATATTCTAGGCCTTGTTGAAAGGAATTCAAAAGTATTGCTTGTATTGTATTGATTTTTCATGACTTCACAATTGTGCAACTACATCATTTATACAAGAGCAACCTTAATGGTCTTTGCTAACTAGGCCTGAGATTCTCGACCTTTGTACCAAACACTTGGAGTGTAGTGTAGTGTGGCGTGATGGACAGAGTAATGGAAAAGGTAAAGAATGTCCTGAATACAGAATATGCCAAAATCACAATTAGAATAGGAATCCAAAATTCTCTAAAAAGGCTAAGGTGAATGTTGCTGATGTGTTAAGTTGAGGTGGCTGACTGTTCTGCTAACTCAGTTGTTGATTGCTTGACATCTTTTCATAACTAGTTGATGTTAATTTCTTCTTTAACATGACAATGTTGCCATTTTTCCAAAATTTCACCTCAGTTTTTGCAAGACATGGATCAACTTACACTTGCTCTTTTAAAGTTAAGTCTTTTGTAAGCTATTAAGTTCCTGTAGCCTTATGGAAGGTGGATATGGCTAAAGATTTTAATATGTATATTTTGTGTGGGGTACCATTACTTTTTAAGGATTCATATTTTGTTGATAATAGGGACTCGGACAAACTTTGTAATGTCTTCATTTTTTGTAACCTTGCGAGTTCCATATGAATTAATATATATGTTGCATTATGTTCCTTTCCTTCAGGCCAATTATATATTGCATATCAAAACTTTCCCAGAAAATTCATTCCATTAAATTAGATTTAAAAAAAAAATTCTAGAATGCATTGCTGACAATAACGATGGGTCTATGTTTTTCAAAATGGATTATCACCTGCACTGGAACTTTGTTGCTAAGAATTATCGACCACATTTCCCGGCCAAGAATGTCAAAATAAAATTTCTAAGGACGAGCAGCTTCAAGTCGGCACAATTCTCTATCGACAGTCTTTGTAGTCAGCAAATTTTGCATCCTCCACAAATCGAAAAATTGTCGAAGAAACCATTACCACTTGCCACCTAGATCATCGAAGAGGTAGCATCATCGTCGATGGTCAAATTTTCGTTGTCGCCTATTTCGTCGGCATTGATATCATTCTGCCAACCACCCATATGGTGTTGTGCAGCTCAGTGTTGGCGAGAATCAAGCTTTTGGCCAACGAGTTTAGACGTCGTTGTAATCGAGATCTCTGTCGAGATGAGGAAAAATGGTGGATAATGAACAATCCCAACGCGGCAATGCTGGCAAAGATTCGACCACCTGAAATCGTCGCTAAAGATGAATACTGACAAAAATTGCCATTATTGGTGACGATATATATTACCACCATAGAGAACCGAAATCTCATGTAGTGTGGATACGATAGTTTGAGAGGACTAATTAAGCATAATGTCTACAAAATAGGACTTAATTTCTTGCTCTTCACGTTATGATGTCTCCATTGTCATCTATTTCCACAATATTGTGGCACTTAGACAGAAAGTGGTCAACAAATGCCAGTGACTCAGCGTTGCCCGTGGATCGTAATGAAATTGGTGCAATTATTTGCTGCCCGATACGCATCTTTAATTGATCATTAGGTGGTGTTTGGCTGCACCCATCTCGTACTTGTAACCTATGTCCTCTCGAGTTCTAGAGAGAGAGCAAAGGCTCTCTCTCTAGAATTTCTTCTTCCCCTCTTAGCCTGAACCCCCTCCCCCTTCACCTTTTTTAGCGACTAACGGGGCTCCTCCCGCTGCCCCATCCCTCCCTCTCCTCCCCCCTCTCTTTGTCGGATCTCGCCCTTTCCACCCCTTCTCTCTTTTTTGGTCTCCCTTAGTAGCCGATTTCAATGTCAGATCCCGGCGTTCAAAGTGAACATTAGTGTCCACGCGCAGGAGGGATGGTATTAGCAGCTCCAAGTGTCCGTCTCTGGCCCTTCCCGGTCGCCGTCTGTTGGCGTGTGCGCCCCCACGTGCGGTCACGCGCCTCCCATTTTGTGGATCTGTTGGTTTTCTAGGGGCCCAGCTTCTGGCCATATTTCGGCCGGACAGTGGCTTATATCTCGTGTGATTTGTTATGTTTTTCTTGTGTTTGTAAATTTTATTTATGCAAGATTTTGTGGGAGGGTGCATGTGGTGACCTCCAAGTTTTGGTCGGCATCTTTGCTTCAGCAGTTGATGTCCCAGTGGTCTTTCGCTTGCTGATTGACCATTTTTTGTCATGGACCTTGTTGTCCATTTGTGCTGGTGGGGCTAATCTTTCGAAGATGTAGGATACTCTTTAGGAAACCGTCTTTTTTGACAGCGTTATTTGCGGGTCTTTGGACCTGCTTATAATCTACAGATCTTTGGGTCCGTCTTGTTGAGGCCTTTCTAACCATATGGAATCAGGCATTTAAGGCCTTTCGATGTATAACCCTTAGGGCTTTAAATGTTGTTATAATTGGCTTTTTGCCCCTGTTCTTTGTATCCAGCTCCGGAGGACTATCTGTATTCAGTACATTTGTATGCTTTCTTGTGAAATGAAATTCATGTTTTACTTAGGGGTTAATTACATTTTCTCCTGACGAACTTATACCCCAATCTCAAAAACCCCCATAACTCGAACTCGTTACAACCCACCACCAAAATCTACGTGTCGCGTTTCAATTCGATATTGGACCCAGTTTTGGCGTTAACTCGCACGTTTTTCGTCACATGTGACTAGCACGTGATACTCATCCCACATAAAAATATGAAACTGCCCCTATTCAAACAATGCCATTGGAATTTTTAATTCTTTTTTCCATGCCCTAGACTGTGCGTTTTGCCAACCGATTAAAAATTACTTTCATTTCCTTTGCCACCATTAAAACCACGGCAGTACTACCCATTATTTCAGGCAAACTAGTGCTACTGAAGAAGTTGGAACCCAATACATGAATCTCGTTAAGAAACGGATCTCTCATGTAGGAGAAAGGAGTTACCAAAATTATCTAGAGGCTCTTGGAAGGCCACTGAAAATTTTGCTGGGATCGAAAGGGTATTGCCAGTCAGGACTGGATTCTAAAGCACCTGCAACATAGCCATATGCTCCCCCACTTGCTCTAGTGCCAAGAATCATTCCAACAAAGCTAGAAGCAACAAGGAAATGTGGCATCTCAAACAGTCAACGGCTGTGCTTCATTTTGATGAGGATGGGGAGAAAAAATAAATTGTTGGGATTGTCGGCGGAATGGTAGGGATTGAATGGATTGTGGTTGGTAAGGTTGGCAATGGAGATATTGTCACCTTAGGAACCATGGGCATGGTTGGCAATGGCGGCAAGGTAGGCTTTGGAAGAGTTGGTTGAGTTTGTAGTGTTGGCAATGGGTTGGTAGGCAACAACATGGTTGGCAACGTTGGCACTTGGGTGCTTGGCAGCTCTTTGTTGTAGCCATGGACGGGACCAGACTCTTCTTCCTTTGTTTAAGAAAAGGCGAATCTGAGCTTCGCCATGTCTTTCCCTTGGAACCTATTTTTCCACATTTCTCTATCGACCCAATACTTTTTTCCTTTTCCTCGATCCCTGAAGAGTTTTCTGCTCATTTTATTTGCTAAAAGCAAAGGAATAACTAGAACTTGAAGCACAAAATTTTCTTGAGACATTCCATTGGTAAATTTCGCGTGACTAAACTTGTATCAATGCTTGAGAGTAACAACACCATGGCCATAGACACAGAAGTTTTAGCAAAATTAATATCACCCAAAGAAGGAATAGAAGGAGGTAGAAGGAAGAAAAGGTTAGCTCTGTCGTAAAGGTCTCCCCTTCTCTCACACCCAAAGAAGAGCCAAGAAAATATGGCCTGGAATTGTTGTTTCTGCATCGTCACTGCAACACCATGGTCATAGACACACAGAGAGAGAGAGAAGGTGTTCGACTTCTGTTGACCAAGTCAGCCTCATTCTTGTCGTTCACTGTTTGAATGGGGCAGTTTCGAATTTTCGTGTGAGAAGGGTATCATGTGCTAGTCACGTGTAACAGAAAACGTGCAAGTTAACGTTAAAATTGGGTCTAATATCGAATTGAAATGCGACACATAGATTGTGGTGGTGAGTCGTAACGAGTTCAAGTTTATGGGGGGTTTTTGAGATTGAGGTATAAATTCGTGAGAGAAAAATGTAATTAACCCTTTACTTAGAAAAAAAAAAAAAAAAAAGGTGGTGTTTGGCTGCTCCAAATTGCCTCGCTTCAGTGGTGTACGATCTCTGGTACTCGTGCATTTTTCTTTTGGTTTTTTCCCATTTTATAACTCATTGTTCTATACTCATCATTGCTCGTGGTATGTACTAATATTTAATGTACTGGAATGTAAGCCCGCCTCGTGAGATTTCGCCGCCTCTTAGTGAGGTCTCTTCGTTGGACTATCAAGCTTCCACGTTTTCCCTTCCCAGCACGCTCTCTTCTTGGTTTATAGATTTTTTTTTATATTTCATTCCCTAATTATTAATTGATTAAGTACATTTTGTACTCTATTATTAATTCAATAAAATGACAACTTTAATTACTTCATATAAAATATAATAATAATAAAATTATAACTATAAAAGTGTTATTTTATTAAATAAAAACAATAATTTTTATCCAAATTAGCCACGGAAAATGTAAAATTCAAACTATCCATAGTTGAAAGACAAAATATAGCTAAATCAACATTTTGGAGTGTAAATTAAAAAAATGTTAATAATAAATAAGGAAAAGTGTTTTTTTTTTCCTTGTTATTTCAGTTCTGTCAGTCGAAGTTTCGGCAGATATGCATGTTTTTGAGCCCAACCAATTCCACGCGGGTGCTCCTTATATTGACTTATTGTCACATGCCTCCTCATGCGTGTGACGCCCCCACATGCCCGTCGTGTCATGATGCAGGCTAGATAAGCACGGCCATATCATGAGATCATACTCAAATCTTGAAGATCCGGTCACAGCCGTCACTCATGGGGACTCTAGTGACTTTGGGGTGGCGCTGTGTAGCTTGGATCCACACCTTGAAGGATGAAAATTGTTGGTGACCAAACCTACCTTAGCCACGCCACCTCCGTCCTCCTCCCGTGGTTGCATAGCGGTTTCTATTACATGACTTCGAGTTCATATTTGGAGCTTTATAATGTTTTTAAGGAATTTTAAATAAAATCTTAACTTATAATATTCATTTTAAAATCAAAGTGCAGATGTGTAGTGCTCTCTTAGACTTATGTGAGATTCGAGATATCACATGTATAATCAGTTACGTACATTAATTATCTTCCGTTTCTTTCAACTTTTCTTCATTTGTTTCTAAATCTCATATAATATTGTATATAGTTCATTTAGAAAATTAATTTTTTAAGATGACATGGTTTTTAATTTACTCTTTCTTAAAAACTGATTGTTACAATAAAAATAAAATCAGGCAAGTCAGGAACATATTGTTGATCAAATAGTATTAATCATTATTCTTTAGAAAAGATAATACTCTTAATTAGAACATTCTAAAATGAAAGAGAGAAACAACGTCAGACTGATCAAAGGGTATTATTATTCCAAAAGCGAAAACTTATAATTATTTCTAAGTTGTCAGCACGGACATGCTGGCGCAGTTTCATTGTTTTACAGCTTCAACGCCAGATCCAGATTAATGTCCAAACTAGATTTGGTATTATGGTCATCGCTGCTGCCGGTAATATCAACTACTGCCATGATGGGGTGATCCAACTGATTGAGGTACGGCTTAGTGCAATCTTTAGGAGGCTGTTCTGCTTGCCGCGGGCTAGCAGGTACTATCAACCTTGGCGCAAGTGAGAAGTTGTTCCTTGCCATCGGAGGAGATTGTGGCGGAAGCGTCGGCCTCGAAGCAACAATCCGGTCAACACCAAGCAGAACATGTCTTTCCGATGATGCGACGGGACCCGCTGGCGGCAACCTGTTCTCGAGAATCGGAAGGGTTACTCCAGTTGGTGCTGGCAAAGCGATGTAATTGGCCGGTAGGAAAGAGTTCATGACGAAAGGATCTCTTGTGGAGGGCAAGCCGCACGTTCTATGTTGCCTGCGGGCTGACTCCTCTTCCCTCATGTGGGACTCAATGTGATTTATCAGAGCTTGCGTGCTCAGGAACACATGGTCACATAATCGACAAGCAATCCGTGTGGGACTATAAGGACGTTGTCCTCCAGGGTTTAACCCATGCATGTTTCTGTGGCTCATGTTCCAACCATACTCAGCCATAGATGGTACTCTACTAAGGGAATCTGAGACGATAAGAAAGTTCAAGAAAGCCTTCAGGCCGGGAGTACTACAGGGTTTTAGGATTCTGTTTTCCTAATCTTTTGTGGGTGCTGCATGGACCAGGACAGGGAAAGAATGCGTTGAAGGCCTTAGACAAGTGGCCAATTTATAGGTAATTTCTTTACCCCATCCTTAGGGTTTGATACATGCAGCAATGGAAGGCAACTTATTTATGGTTGCCATAATAGTCTTTAATGGTATTTCTCAACAACAGGTTAACTAATATAATGCTCATGAAGTTGTTGTCATAATAAAGCAGGAGTGCGAAACCAAAAAATGGTAGGCAATTGAATGTATGGAAGTGTATTTAACATGGATGATATTGCTAGCTATGACTCAATAATCTATTATAGAGGCGAGATTAGATTGCTAACTCTGGCATTAAAGAATATCTCCCAAGACTGCTACAGTATTCATTCAAACCATCTTGTGTGATCTCCTGACATTTATTTTGTCCATTGTTGCTAGTACAGCTAATATCTTCTTATTACAGATAATATCCACCCTTTATTTATTAATATAGAACCATCTAAGCCGCTGATATTCGCCTCAATATTCTCATATATACAGAACTACTAACGTACGGCCCATAAATGAGTTGCTCTTTCTTAATTATTGTCAACAATATGATGTTATCTGATATCTACTCTTAAGATACAATTCCATAAATGAAAGGAGAGTACTGATTTCTCGATGATGATTACGCGTATATGAGGATCTAATTAACTGCGCGCCTTTATTAGCAGTTCATGAATAAAAAGTTAATGACCAAATCATATAATTAAAACCCCTGCGCTCTTTTGCAGTATGACCTTTACACTATTCTAGTTTTGGCATTGAGCTCCCAACTCTGAACTTTAGTTGCAATGTGTAGGCTCTAGGATATAAATATCCCAACTCTCATGCATGCTTACCTAAAATTAAATCCTTAGCTGCACACTGTCTTTTCCCGTAGGCAATCATACCTTAGACATTGCAGGCCTTAGAGAGTGGGAATTGAAACTCAAATTTCGACTTCAGAGGGTCAAGTGCTGAAGTTCGTAGTTTTGGAGATTACATGCATTGCAAAAATGTTAGTAGTTCGAGGGGTTAAGTATAATATTTCTTCAGAGAACTGTCATCAAGAAGGATGCATTTATTTAAACGCCAAAATAGGGTTAATATCTGTGTGGTAATATTTGTTCTGTTGTTCATGATGTAGTTGCCGATTCGGCTGTGATATTCTCTATTTGTGGTTTTTCTGGATTGAGTTGTAGATTGTATTGCTTGTCTGTACAAATCCCTTTTTGGATTGAAATTTATCATTCAAAAACAAAGTGCTAGCGCTGATAGGGATTCAAAATAATGCAGTAAATCCTTTTTTTAAGTGTTTGGCTGGCATGCATGGAAATCCCTTTTTTAAGTGTTTCCCTCCCTTGATAGGGATTCAAAATAATGCAGTAAAATTGGCTGGCATGCGTGGAAAACTACTAAAAAATTAACATGCATGGACAACTACTAAAAAATTCAATCTAGTAATGTGTATGCTAGAGCTGATCTATATAATTTTTAATAAATAGTTAAAAATCAGTAAATATATTGTCATTTTAGACAACAGGTGACAAACAATATCCTCAACACATTCTATATATCTATTATATAATGTGTTTATAATGTTGAAAGATTAACGAGTGGGGAGCCGAGAGATAACGCCTTTGGAATCACAAAAGAGAGGGAGGGGTAGGGAAAAAGATTAAGTTATAAGTTGGCTGAGTCAAGTCAAACTAAATCCTCTTTATCTCATCTCATGATTAAATGAGGTGGTCAAATTCATACCCTTAAATTTATTTTTTTAAATCATGACTGTGCTTGTAATAACTTAGAACAAACAATCTTATAACCTAATCTTTTTCCTTGGGATAGTGCCCGCAAAGTAGAGATGATTGATTGGATTTTGAGACATGAGAAAAGAATGATTTAGTTGCAAATAATAAAAGGGGAGAAGGTTATGCACAAAACGCAAATCAAACACATACATAGGTCAATATTTAACATGGTTTGGCAACTACGTCCACAAAAAAGAGAACTTGGATTTCACTAATAAGAAATCAACTATTACAAGAATTTCTCTCAACTCTCACCACCACCTCACCTCCCTCTCAATCCTCTCTCAGCCCACGGTGCTTTTCATAGAGGCACACTCAACTCACTTACAATAGTCAGTATTTATTGGGAGAGATCAACGTGTGAATGGAGAAAAGCTTGCGGTACATTAACTTCTCTTTTTCGGTGACGACTGAAATTTGTCAATATTTGGGGCTTGCAAATGTAGACGCTGTGGAGGTATGAATTTAACGCCCAACAGAGGAGGTCTGAAAAATAATTGGTGCCTCCAATGTTGCCATTATAGCAACGAATCGCCATACTGGCAACGTCTTTGATGCCCAAGGTGCCTCCAATGTTGCTATGATAGCAACGAATGTATCAACGCGCGGAAGAACTGAGAAGAAACTAGCTTCTTCCATTATGAACGAATCGCCACGACAGCAACCTCTTTGCTGCCCAAAAGAGAAGAACAGAGAAATGAACGATTCTCTTCAGCAAACAAAACAACATTCCAGGAACTATGCTTGTCTTTGTGTATAAATACCGGTGCTCTCATGTGTCCAAAATCAAGAAATGTGAATCAAGAATGCAACCCTTTGGACATTTTCCCGCATAAATCGGTGTCTTCCTTTCTCTTCATTTACCCTCATTTTTGTGCTCTGCTTATGTAGTATTTGTCTTTGTAAGTATCAGAGTCGAGTTTTCCTCTCCTCCGCTTAGCGCATCTCTTATTTGAGTTTCATCGGGATCGTATCCTCACGTACATTTCCTGCATTACTGTTCCTTTCGTTGTGCTCTGTCAGAATCTCTGTTTTCCCTAGCTAAAACGCCAGTCTTACGGAGCACGAAAGCATCAGAAAATTCATTCCAGTGTTTGTAACAAGTTTAGAGACGTATTTAGTTCGAGGAGAAAGATATAATTTGCTCTATTTACAACTCTTTGTCTAGTTACAGTTTGCATTCTAATCACTAAGTAAACGTTTATAGCTAACAACATCCTTATAATAAACCATCGAGGCAGGAATGTTTGTTGCATAAAGCCAAGCCGACCAGGAATGTTTGTTGCATAAAGCCAAGCGGACCAGAAAAGTTACACAAAGTGGGTGAGGAAAGTGGAAACCAACGAGTATCCAACTTCATTCACCAGAAAGAAACTTCTACGTAACTATTGCACCACAGATTCGGATAAAGATCCATTAAAAATATGAATATGATATGAAACGCAGGACGAGATGACATAGGCCAACTTTTACTCGTCAAGCAAGGTTTTCCTTTTTCCCCAGAAAAAATATAACAGCGGTACTTATCACAGTGTCTCCAACATATGAACATTCCCTAACGTGAGATAATTCCCCCCTTTCTTGGACGAGCCTAAAAGCCATTGCAACGGCTCCAAACCTGAAGAGGTACAGGAGTCTGCACGTGTCCTTGGTAGGAACTTCAGTGCGCTTTAGCTGTGAATTGAACCCAACAATTGATGCACATATACAAAGTAGCTGAGGTAAAATTATAACATTGCTGACATGATGGCAAACAGCAGAAGGGAGTCCTGAGCCTGGAAACAAGCACTTCTTACCAGATGGATTCATCCTTTATTTCCTCTTTCCTGTGCCAATTGACAGGAGCTCAAAGCTCCGAAGTGCATCATCACGACCACCTCTACTGGCAACAGCACGGGTAAAAGCAGTTGTTTTGGATTCAAACCCAGGTTGTATCCTCTGGGTAGTGGACAGGCGACCACTGCCTGAAACTAGCCTGCTTGACCGATTCTCACTGGGCTCACCAGAGGAGCTTGGCCGGCTACTTGATATTACAGGCCTCTTTGAGTTACTACCATTACGAGAAGAACTGCGAGCTCTTTCGGAATCAGGTTGCTGCAAAGAGACAGACAGAAGAACAGAAAAACAGCAATTGAAACGCATATAATGACTGCGGATAAATTAACAGAAGCTATGCCGAAAAATTGCATACTGCAACATGCAACTACACACCACATCCTTGGAAGATGGCACGTCATCTGAAGATCTATGCCTAGATTGATCACCATGCAAACCATGCCCTGAGCCATTCCTTCTAGAGAAGGCCTCAACAGCACCAGAGAACCTATCTCGAATCTCTTGTCCCACTGAAGTACATAAGAAATCAACATGAGTCATGTTTACAGTTCATAGATCCCACTGCTCCCCCAGTGAAAAAAAAGAATAGTATAGATCCCACTGCTCTGATTAAAGCATGAAGCTCAGCTTTCGAAAATGAAAATAGAGATCTCAAGCTACAGCACAGGAACAGACCTAGGACTTGCGATCTCAAGTTCTCTTATCAAAACATGAAATCTACCTTTTGAAAAATGCAAAATAGAGATCCTCAAAAAAAGAATAGTATAGATCCCACTGCTCTGATTAAAGCATGAAGCTCAGCTTTCGAAAATGAAAATAGAGATCTCAAGCTACAGCACAGGAACAGACCTAGGACTTGCGATCTCAAGTTCTCTTATCAAAACATGAAATCTACCTTTTGAAAAATGCAAAATAGAGATCCTCAAGCTAAGCACAACAACAGGCCTAGCACTTGAGAGCTTGAAGCCCTTGTTATATATTAAGTGAATTTTAAACATCCAAGGAAGTTGATTAGTTAAAACCAACTTGATTCCAAGCCTTGCTGTGAAGGGAACAGACCTGAAGGCCTTTCAATTTTCTCCGCAGACGTTCCTGGGTTTAATGCTGGTTTCCCACTTGGCTGTAGAAAAAATGAAATGAAAAGACATCAAGATCATTTACTACCCACATTTAGAATTCTTTCACACAAATAAATCAATGCCAACAAGTTATGTACTAACTCGTGCTCTAGAACTGGAGCCAATTTGAGGATACTTCAATATAGTCCAATCAAATACATAGTCAAACTGATATCCTGCGCCAATTACAACTTACTTAATCCCAAGTCTCGTGAAATCTCTGGATCACAATCAGGATGAGTATCGGAGAAAGAATAACTCAACATTCAATGAAGCAAATAGTTGAAAACTACATTTAGGGCAGGGGCTTAATGTCTACAAGTAACCTTCTCGAATAAATAGATCCCTGAAAAGCCTCTTCAGATAGGAATAATCTGGTTTGTCTTCAAACCGTAGTGATCGGCAGTAATGGAAGTACGATGTAAATTCTGATGGATACGACTTGCAAAGGACCTGTCGAATGGCATATTTGTATTTCACATACCTTAAGTACAAACATTTGGAGCACTTACAAAACAGAAAAAGGACATAGAACCATATATTCCATAAAAATATCAAGCCATAAGCGGCCTTCAGTAGCAAGTAGTGATACCTCTATGGGAGTCAGCATCTTCTTTTCACTGATCTTGTCATACTTTTGCTTTTTTGTACCCGCTTTCAAGCCTTGCCAAGGAAGGCTGAAACAGAATCATAAGTAGCAAGTTAAAAAGGTGAACAAGCTTAAAACAACTAGGTTAAATGTGAATGTCCATAAGTGATCAACCTTCCCCTGAGAAAATACATAAGCACGTAACCCAGAGACTCGAGATCATCTCTTCTACTTTGTTCTGCATATAGAATCACGATAACGTCTAAATACGCTGCAAAATTTAAGCAAGACAATCTGAAAATATATGAGCTGCATAAGGAGAAGTCCACTAACCAACTCCTAGGTGAGTATTGACACTTGCATAACGAGCCGTTCCTGTGAGATTTTTGTTTTCTCTGTACAAAAAGAAAAGCTTACGAAAATGTACAATGAAAAATAGAAACACTTAAAACAGGGAGAAGAGAGACATGGCAGCAGGGAGAAGGGGGGTGGGGTTGTATTTATCAACGGTTGACGTACTTAAAAAAATGGGATAGGTGAGTAGCATATCAAACAGAAAGCCAGTGATTCACTACTGATCAGGACCAAAATGCATGGAAACACAACAAAGAAAAGGCAATGAAACTCTCAATAAAATGCATCATAAATGGACACATTGAAGGACAAAGGATAAATAGGACCATGCAGGACTGGTTAAAGCTCCCATTCAATTAATAAATCCATCCATATACTCTGTAAAGTTAGAGCTTCAAGATTGTCCATATTTTTGCAGGATTTTTATTTTTTTTTTTTTTTTATAAGTAAGCCAATCTTATTAGAGAAAAAGAAAGATGACAGTATAAGAGACTATAATGACAACAGCTAAAGCATACACGCTAAAAAACTAAAAATCCGGAAAATCCAAAAAGGACAGCCTAAATTAGCCCACAGAAAAAGAGAATGCAACACACACCCCCCAGAGTAGCCAAAGACACAGCCCCGTCTTCGAAACATCTCCCATTTCTCTCCCTCCATAACACCACCAGATGCAAGCTGGATCATCTTCCAAATGGCCAACGCAGGATTTTTATACTGAAGAAGTTTCTATAAGATAGCTAGGAAGAAGAAGAAAAAACTAAATAAATCTAATAAACGATGCCACCGGGAAGTACCAAATATGAAAAAGCATACATGGGTGGACAGATCATGACAGACCTTCGACTCTACAATCTCTTGGTGATAACATACAAGCAAACAGCAAAATCAAAGAGCAACGCATCTGCACACATAATAATCAACCCCCCCCCCCCCCCCCCACTTTTATTGCTCTTCTCTCCTCTTTCTTCCGGAGTTAAAGATGATAATCACAAGAAAAAAGGAGAATAAGGAGAACAAAGGGTAAAAAATACAGGATTACTTCAGACAGAATCAAAAAGATAGGGCACAATAACAGGTTAATCAGGGAGCCACAAGAAACGGTAAGCCAGATTACCTGTATGGTATGTGCTTGTGTGTTTGAAGATCCCTATACTTTTTTGCCAGACCATAATCAATAACATATACCTGCGCTTGAACTCATACCCGGTTAAGGAATGAAATGCTACATATTGGGCACATCTAAAACAGTCAGAACTATTAATTTCAGAGCGACAGCTTGGCAACATAGGCTATATTTGTCTAAACACTCTTCTGCTAGTAACTACATTACTTTGCCTCACACTTAGTCAACTAGGAACATGTGAATGCTGACTTTCAGCTGAAAAAATACATCAAATCCAACTTCCCATGCCAGATCAATCTGACATATGAGTTATCCACAGAGGATAAAAAATAAACTTTTATTGGCCATCAATATAAATCCGCATCAGAAAAATTGCAATTGATGGACAGCAGTCCCCAACACAGCAATCAGATTGCATAAGGCACTAAACTAGCATCAGAGAGATTTTCTTGCCACGAGAAAAGAATTAGCATGTCCCTAGCAGTAAACAATAGAACCAAAAGCAGTATGCCAATGAACATCATAATTCTGCAAGTGTATTTTCTAACACAAGATTTATATATTAGGGTTAGTCTACATCCATTATCTAGACTATTTATTTTAGATCCATGAGCACAAGATCCAATAGTTATTTATGAAACAGGGACATTTAATTTTATTAATTAACTCGTCAAAAGTAAATAATGGATTGCCGTACAGGACTCCATATAACCTAACTACATTTTGGTCTCATTAATTGATGTGTTACATCATGCAATTGGCAATTAAAAAGTTAAGGACACGAGCACCATACACAAAATTTACCTGATTAGCTTTTCGCCCCAAGCCCATTAAAAAGTTGTCAGGCTTTATATCACGGTGAAGAAAACCTCGTGAATGCATATACTCAACTCTGTTTATCTACATTATTTAACACAAAAACAGAAAACGGATCAGCATGGTAGCCATTTTACAAAATACTTCCTTTTTCTGGATAAGTAATAACATATATGCTGACGACCCCTTTGTCGAAAGGATTGGCATACTTACTAACTGATCTGCCAGCATCAAAACTGTCTTTAAAGAAAACTTTCGGTTGCAATAGTTGAACAGGTCTTCAAGGCTTGGTCCAAGAAGGTCAATAACCATAACATTGTACTCACCCTCAACACCAAACCATTTCAGATGGGGGATACCCGCTATAAAAGATAAACAAATTTCAACTCACAGAAAGCAGCTCTTGTATCAATTCAGTATAAACAAAAGGGTGAAAAGGGAAACCTACTTCCCCCTTGTAGAAGCATGTATAATTTTGACTCATAATGAAGCTGCGGGTGTTTGGTCTTCACAGTTTCCTGGGTAAGGAAGAAAATATACGTTGGCAATGAAAGGTATAGACTTGCTAAAGTTGTATCATACGAGCAAACTGATAGATCCCATAAAAATCGGAATAATAATAAAACCTTCGAAGTACTCAACCTTGTATAGACACTATTCCAGCACATGCAAAAAAAAAATATTATGAACTTGTAGTAAGGCTAAATTCACACTCCAAATACAGGTTAAAACACTAAAATAATCAACAAGAACCAGCTAAAAGATGTAGATAATAACATATGAGAGACGATGTGCGGCAAAGACTTTGTCTGCAAACATGAGTGCAAGTTTCCTCAAAATTTAAAGTGCTTTTTAGCATAGATAATATCAACCTTGGGAAAAAGTTATTTGAAAGAGACAACCGATAGCATATATTTGGACACAAGGACCAAGCTGTTTTGCTTCTTCCATCAATGACTTGGTCTCCACAACACTACCCAAGATCTCAATCTATTAAATTAAGGTGAAAAAAAATACCTATCCAGTCACATTATCCAGAAAAAAAAAAAATCCACCACATACTACTACAATACCATCCAACACAAAAGTGAGGGAAATTTTAAACGGAACGAAGAAAATAAATCCCCTTTCCCCTCATACCAGCTTTACAGCTACTTCCTCGCCACTTTGTACATTGACCCCTGGAACAAAACCCATCAAAACACAGCATTGTCAACCCAACATGATTCTCAGTACGCCAAAATATGAAAACGAGTAAATAATGATACTCCACGCGCATGAATGCATACCCAAATAGAGCTCGCCAAACGATCCGCTACCGATCTTGCGCCCGAGCTTAAACTTTCCACCAATCACATGCTCCATGATCCAATTCCCAACCAAACCAAGCCAAAAGCAGCAATCTCAGCCCTTCACCGTCTTAGCTTACGATCCACTCCAATATTACAATGATCAAAAACCTTTTTGGTCATCCAAGAAGCTCATCGCCGACAGATCTTCGTTCAATCCACTCTCAGACCCACCAAATCCCAACGCAAACACAATGATCAAGAAACCTTTTATATACATTCAAAACCAAGCTCAAAAACTCAAACTTCTCCCAAAAGTTCTAAAAGATACATGCGATATACATGGAGAGCTCTAGCATAAAACTACGATACAAAAATTAAAATCTAAGGAAAGCCCATTAATCACCGAATTAAGCTCGGTTTCTGGGGTCATTAAAAGGGTGTTTTCTTCTCCGAAAATCGGGCAGAGAAAAAGAATGTGAAAGAAAAAAGAGAGGGAGAAGAAGGATTATTTAGTGGGTATTAATAGCGGCAAAGGATTATTGTTGTGAGGAAAAGAATGGAACTGGGACTTCGTAATCGGAGAAGAATCTTAATCTGCTTATGAATTACAGGGCCAAAAGAATATGGAGGTAGACTCCGAAGGGATCTTTCGGATCTGGGTTAGGGACAGGGATTGGGTTTTCTCGGAAAATTCTTGAAATTCTCTGGGAAGGAATATTGGGAAGAGAGAGAGAGAGGGGGTGGAGAGACGAAGGAAGATGGATGAGAAAAAAGGATGATTGATGAAGGAAAAGCTTAAAAGCTGAATGACATTACGGGAATTTATGTTTATATTTTTATATTTCTTATTATCTGTACCGTATTTATAATACCCAATTGGTTAAAATTTAGAAAACATTTAGTGCAGGGAACGCTGCTATGCCCTGTGCTAATCATGCGCCCAACTTTTCATTTAACTCCTTTTATTATATATTAAAAAGAATAGTACTTTGGGGAAAAGGGTACGTGTAAGTTAATGACTCTTTCATACACTGATTTGTCACGAGCTCTTTCCTTTTTTATTTTTTTTTTAAAATTGATGCATCCTCGCAGATGGTTGGTTATATAGAAAACAAAAATAGTTAAATAGTTTTATGTAAATTTTATTTGAAAATCCATTAAATTTAAGTATTTATTTTTTTAACATATAGATTCCGCACACTATATGTTTATTTTTAAGAAATTAGAAAAATACTGAAATTTGTTTAATTTTTCTTATAAATATTTTCAGTTGTAAATATTTTTTTATTTTCTTTATTTTAAGTCGAAACAAACATAACTTTATATTGCGTTCCCTTTTGACAATAAAATTCAACTAAAATCCATTTTAAAAATAAAAAAGATTGTAATATTTTATATTTATTAGGCAAAAAACGGTAATAAAACATATCCCTGCACCTAACTCAGGGTGTTATTGAAGCATCCAAGAATTGCAAAATAATTGATTTTACCTACAACATCTGTAAACCGTTAGGCATAGACGGGGGGCTAGAATGAGAATTTGCGTTTAGAATAAAAAATTGTAGTAAGGGACAGAAACAGAAAAAAGAAACCCAAAAAAACTTGTCAGTGGAAGCAATCATTTCACATTGTCTCCTCCTACGCCCTATTTGTCCCCTCTCGTGAGTGATATTCATAACATATAATAAAATTAGGATTATATGGAACAAGACACTTTAGCAGCGAACTCCTGAAAACAAAAAACAAAAAAAAGGACCGAGGATAGAATAGTTGGTGGAAGTTCTGAGGAACAGGATAAATGCTCCACTCCGAAGGAATGGTGTAATGGACAAGACGTAAATTAAGATTAAGCGAAATTGGCAGTTTAATTCTTAAGTTTTCTTCTTTTAGCGGTTTGATCTTTAGGTAATAAATTTTAATAAATTATTTTTTAAATTACTATTATTTGATAAAATTATCTTTTCGTCAGGATTCTGTGTGGTTTGATCTTTGGGTAATAAATTCTAATAAATTATTTTCTAAATTACTATTATTTGATAAAATTATCTTTTCGTCAGGATTCTGTGTGATTTTTTAACATGAGAACGTTTCACGCTAGCAATTTTTCCACGTGGCACTGCACAAGCCAAGTCAACAATCCATTCTGTCCATGAGTTTTAAAACGGTGTTGTGCCTTTTTCTCTGGAGGTTCCATTTAAATCAAGGGAAATAAAAAGTGTTGTGAAAAGTGTAACTGTTGGAGCAAAGCTTTAAAGAAAGAAACGACAAAAAAACATTGTATATGAAGATATACGTCGTCGTTCAGAACTATTGCTTTCTTCAGTTTAATCAAACGACGCCGTGCAAGGAAAATGTTAGAGAGAATTCGATCGATATTTGTCTAAGTGTTGGCCATTCTCTTCCCCATTCATTCTCACCATATTAACTACGATTTCCCTAAGTGTAATGTCAATCTAAACCCTAGATTAGAGAATCCAAGTTTGGTTTCGATATTCATCACTTCCCTCACCATTTTGACAGTTTAGCGGAATGTCCATTGAGATTTGGGGGAAAAATTTGTGCAAAAATCCAACTGGGTCTGCTTGAATCTTCGAAGTTAGCGACGCAGAGGTGTACTTGGACGACAAAAGGAAATGGAAAAAGGTAGGGACCCGTTTCTCATCTTATTTATCTTGACTGGGGTCTTGGTGTTTGGTATTATAGGTGTTGTCGGTTTGTTTGTCTTTGGATAAAAGTCCAACTTTGGTATTTTTTTTTATGAATAGCTGTGTAGTGTTTTATTGTATTTATTGGTTTTTGTTTTTTCTACAGGATGCTCAAGAGGAAGCTGTCCAAGACCCCCAAGATCTGGGTACTGGAGGCCCAGAGTGAACCTGAATACAGAATTATAAAAGTCATTTTGACCTGTCGTCAGTAGCCAGAAGCATGGCAGAATTTTGGCATAATGTAACTTACAATATGGGAGTTGATGCTTTTTGATGAATAGTTTTGTAGTGTTTTGGATTTTAGTTAACAGTAATTGAAGTAGTGGTTTTTGGCATATCATTGACAGTTATAGAAATTATGATGTAATTTGGATATGGTTGAACTTGCTTCTTTATTAATAGCTTTATGGAAGTTTGTATAATTTGAAGATCTTTGATGCAGAATTTTGACATGGTATTGATTTGTTATTGCAGCAGAATTTTCGTTGTACATATGCTGTAATTTTGAGTGAGTTGCGGCAGAGTTTTGAGTGAGTGGCAGCAGAAATTTTTGTTGCTGTAATTTTGAGTGAGTTGTAGCCATATTTGCTGTAATTTTTTGTTAGTTGCAGAATTACTGCGAGTTTTTAATTGGTATTAATTGTGAATTTTGATAAGTTGAGAAATGCTACAGGATTTTAGTCCTTAGTTGCAGAATTACTGCATGTTTTTAATTGGTATTAGTTGCAAAATTTTGATAAGTTGAGAAATGCTACAGGATTTTAGTCCTTAGTTGCAGAATTGGTATTAGTTATAGAATTTCCTTAGTTGCAGAATTGCTGTTAGTTACAGGATTTGGTCTGCGTTAGTTTTTGAATTTGGTCTGTGTTAGTTGAGATTTTTCGTTACTTGCAGAATCTTCTCAGAGGAAAGTGTAATTGGTGTCTTAATTGCAGAGTTTGGTATAATTTGAAAACCAATATATCAATTTGGCACTAACCAACCAACATACCAATTTTGTGCTAAAATACCACAACCAAAAACTAAGATTCAATACATTACCAAAGTGGCACTAAAATACCAATCTAACATCATCATTACAACAGTAACATCATTACAATAAGAGAAGATGATGCATAACTAACATCACTACAGCAGTACTCAAAAGTTTACACTTTCCAGTACTTCTAAATCCTACTATTTACATTCCCAACACAAGTGGCAGGATGATAACAAAATAGAGAAACATTTCCCAACACATCACTTCGGTGTACTAAACAAGAGTACACCCATAACTGCAAGGGCAACCCAAGACGCTCCAAACATGAGCTTCAGCACCTTCACAGTATGCTTCTGCAGATCTAACTCAAATTGCAAGGCTTTATTTTTCTTCATTAAATGGGGTCCCACTTCCATTCCACGGGGGCACCTTGTGATAAGAACTTGCTTACTCATCTTCACAAAACATGGTGAAACCGTGTTGAAAAGGATGGGAAAACAACTAGTAAACCAACCATTACTCAAAGTATTGAATAACATATTATGAAATCAATGCTATTGCTTCAATATTATAGACCCCATTCAATATCAAAGACTCCTTGTCACTCTATTGCACATAAAGACCCCATCTAAAGCACTTGGTTCCTTTGTGTTATGGTCTCTAGACAGCATTTTTGCTGATTTACTAACCTGACATACCAGCCACAAGGGCTCTACAAAACACAGGTCCCAAGTGTCATCCCAATCACAGGTAACTTGTTTCCATTGTGTGCAATTGTCATTTCTGTTTTACGGTAGAAATCATGTGCTATTAGTGTTCATTTGTTTGTCTGTTTCATTTTGTTTCAGTGATAGAATCAAGATTTTCATTTTTCATATGGTGTAAGCTGCAAAATCCAAATATGTAAGAAGGAATCAAAACAATCATGACATACAACAACCCCTGTAGATATCAGGCTTGAGACCTCATCAAAATTAAATTCCAAAAAAAGACAAGAGAAGATGGTAACCAAAACATATATGCCTAAGAAGGAGGTATAAAAAACAGTCAAAATGTACAATGAGTCATATATAAAAAGACACGTCTAACCAGATGAACGAGCTGGAGAACCATGTACATGACCCACTTCATTATTAGACTCTACAAATTTAGCATCAAATTTAGTTACTGAGAAATGCTTAATAGGATCTAAAATCAATTTCGTCTTTCATATTGGCAGCACTTCAATACGGAGTCTGAGAACTTGATTGGGATTGTAAGGAATGGAACCAACAGAGCCCAAAGGAAAGCAAATGCATTTCTACAGCAAATAAGCAAGAGTGAACAAATTCCTTAAAAAGTTATAATAGAAGTAACTTTTCCATTTGCTAATTACGCTTCTTCTTTCTTATGACTGTTGCATACATGTTCATATTGAATGTTTGCTATGAGCATGGTTACTCAGTGTGTAATGTTTGCTATGTTTTGAAGCTCGTGTACAATACAAGAATTCATTCTAGAATATAAAATTCTTGACGTGCTGAAAAAGGTATTGCAATTTGCAGAGTCTTGCGGAAACATGCAGTGGGAATATTTGAAGAGCAAATTCAACATTGCCATTTAAACATACCCTTCCAAAATGGAACAGCAACTAAATTAATCACCTTTGTCTATTAGAAAATAAAGAACACGTTGGGTACAAAATTGCAGCACAGTGCTTGCCCATTTCTAAGGAGAGCCCGTGAGGCCACTAGGCACTACTCACTAGCACGTCTGAAGGAGAGCCCATGAGTCTAGCTCTCCCTTTCATACTTTCATGATTACTTACACCGAATAATTTTCTCAGACACTATGAAATCCATGAAATGAGAAACGATTACCTTTTCTCAGACATTATCCCCGGTATGCGAAGCCGCTTCCTATGGAGCTTGTCAAATGGAGGCTTCGGGTTCACAACTCCGGCTGGAATTCTCAAATCTACCAACTCCGGTTGTTCTCTAATGGGGGCTTAGGGCTCTGAAGAGAAAGGAATTCTGAAGAAGGCTCAAAGTGATGTTGAACTAAAGGGGCCAAATTCAAAACGGTGCGTATTGTCTGCGGCTAAAACAATGTGGATTTAACTGAAACAAAACAACACCATTTTGGGCTACAATCTAGAGGCGTGGCACGGTGTCGTTTCACAGACCAGCTTAGTTGGCAGCTGACGTGCTCTCCGCTTAAAAAATCACATGGAACCCTGACGGAAAGATGATTTTGTCAAATGATAGTAGTTTGGGGAGTAATTTGTTAGGGTTTGTTTCCTAAGGATCAAACCGCTAAAGGGGGGAAAACCCAAGGATTAAACTGCCAATTTCCCTAAGATTTATTCTCTTAAGTCTTAAAGTTCAAAATTTCTTTAATTGTTATCTTAATAATTATATCTAAGTTATTATCTTACTAATTATATCCAAGTGTTTGCTAAACTAAAATTTTAATATCTAAAATTTTATCATCATTACAATTCTTTCTCTCTCCTCACTTTTTCACAAACTTTTTTCACTTTTTCATTTATTTTTTCACTTTTTCATCAACTTTTTCATTCTCTCTTCACCTTTTTACTAACTCCTAAAATTTTAACCTAAAATTTTACTCCCAAACATTATGTATTTGTCTTAAAGAGGAGACGGCACAATTATAAAAAATAAAAACAAAAACAAAGAATAAATTCTTAGAATTATTTGCTATAATTCAAGCTATAAAAGAAAAAGTATTGAGATTCATTTTTGTTTTTAAATTAAAAAAATCCTCAAAAGATGGATCATCATGAAACCACTTAAACTTAAGAATTCCACATAGCACGAGAATCGCTAGAGCTTAATGAGACTATCGTGCTATGAATCTTTAATGAGAACACGTCCTAAATTCTAGGCATAGCTTGAGCACCACTAAACCACCTCCTTTATTGTTATTGAGACTCATTTGAAAAAAAGAGAACAATATCCCTAAAAATCAATTGAAAATCAGACTCTTGTCCGGTAACTTAGAGTAAACTCCACCTTGTCTGCCCATTCATTGTTAACTTGCTTGCCAGACCCTTCAAGGTGAGACAACTTGTACCAAACGTGCACTTTTTTTCTTTGGGATATTAAATTGAGACAAAAAAATAAAGCATTAATTTAAAACAGGAGAGTTCAAGGTACCTTTGGTGAAGTATATGGGTTAGCAACACTGAATTCCACAGTATGAAGCGTAGCTTTCAATAGTATAAAATGGATACGAATGGTCGTTAACTGATTTGACCTAAACATTGTTAATTGGGGTATGTGGACCAGACATTGACCTACATGTCTTCTTCTCAGAATCTCATGTACCCTCAGTTCACGGGCAGAAATAGAAATTAGACCTTCAATAATAGCTGTTTGTCCAGGACCAGAACCCAGCCAGCCCAAGCAGTCCTGCCTGCACAAACCAATTTTTTAGTGGGCTGGTCAGCTTTTGTGAACTTGATGGTTTTGTCCCGGAAGGCAATCTCGAAATAATAAACGACAATTGAAAGAAGAGTTCGATATTGCTACTTTTGCAACATCCCCACAATTTAAAGAAAAAAAAAAGAATATTAAAGAGGTATTGCTCCTCGTATGACCAACAGCCCCATCAAATTTCTTTGAGAAAGTAATGTCTCGAGACTCATCAGTAACACCATTGTTCCCAAGTACAATGGCTATATTTGGTAACGTGTTTGAGTTCTAAGTTTTAGTTTCAGTTGGTTTTTGTTTCTATTTTATTTTACTGTTCTGCGTGCGGTTCAAGCTGACTCTGACTTAAAATAAAATTAACGTGACCTGTTAATTATGCTAACGTCTGTTAGCAAGATGCACTTGTCTTTCTAGCTAGCTTCCGTTGCGCGCTCGTGCTCGCAAGCGTTAGATTGTAATTATTTTTTTCGTTAACCTCTGCTTCTCTCATGCACTCCAACTTGAGCAAGCCAAAGGTTTATTTTTTTAATATTTTTTATTTACATTTCACTGCTCACATAGCCTTGAGCTCTCCAATTCATATAAGCGATTTTTTTATGACATTCGCTTCACTAGTGTTCTCTAAATAGTTACCTTCGCTTGCTAACTTGTCATTTTGTTTGTCTCGCTTCTCACATGCTCTCTAATCACAGGAGCGATTTTTTTATAACCTTCGCTTTCCTCGTGCTCTATAAATTGCTACTCTAACTTGTCCTTTTGCTTATCTCGTTGGTATTTTACTTTTGATTTAAAATAAAAAAATTGCTTGCGGACTGGGCTCACTACCACTGATGGGTGCATGTTTAATTTCCCGTGCAATGGTCTGTATGCAAGTATCAAATGAACCACGTCAAAAAGAAGATGTTATAAGCTGACGATACATTCAACTACCTCGCAGAGACAAAGAGTTCAACCAGACATCATATGCAAGCAGATAGGCGAGCGTAATTTTATCATTACCATGAAAGAAAAACGGAAAAAATAAATTAACCAAATTAATCAAACAAAAACCAAAAACAACAAAAAGAAATTATTAATTCCGCTCTAAAATAGTGGCATTCAAACAATTTAAAAAAGAGGACCCAGATCCTCACTATTTTTTTTAAAGAAAACAGAGCAGAACAAAACAAAAACAAAAAATTCAAATTTTCACAAGAAAAATGAAACCCTGACTCCATCAAGGTTTCCTACTTTCTTTCAAACGTCCTCCACTTTACAGAATAGAAAAAAGAACATAAAAATTAGACATTGCAAATAAAGGAAGGGAAAAAAAAAACGAGAGAAATGCTTACATTTCGCTTAAAGACTCAAAACCCAGTTTCGTCTTCCATTTCTCTCCTAAATATCCATAGCTAGAGAGACATAGAGAGTGCGCAAGGAGCACAGTAACAAGAGACCCTAGGATTAATGGAGAAGAATCTGTAATTCCACAACGAAGCAAATGCAGGAATTTTGGGTGATTCGGAGAAGGGCTCTGTGGGTGGCGTGTAGGCAACAATAGCACAGGGGAGAGAGATGGAAAAAGAAACGGGGAGGATAGAGTGAAAAAAGACGTGGGTTTTCTCTCCGCTTCTTTTTTTACTTTTTTATTTTTCCTGATCACTGTTAGTTTTGTTCCGTTATTGGATTTAAAGACTTAAAAATAACATTGAACCCATCCAAACATGGATTCAGGACTTTAAACCCAAACTTCAAATTGGAGACCTAAAAACAGGACTCAGACGTGTTACCAAACATAGACAATGATTTTCAAGAAGGTACTTATAACAGTTCTCTGAACAGAACATGCGATGCCGTTCTATAAAGTAACAATGTCTTTTCCCATAAATCTTGTTTGGTCATCGAGGGTCAGTTCTCCGAACTTCTGCAAAGTGCAAAAAACGATGTCATTCTCTCACAGAGTGATGAAATAGACAGCAATAACCAGTTGCAGGCCTTGCAAAATTGCAGTTTCGTTGTGTTCTTCACATTTTTCCTGTAGTTCGGTGGGTAGCAGAATAGAACTAGAAGTGCCATCAGGAAATTATTTTTTCCTGGTTTCTTGATGGTAACCACCAATCTCTTTGACTCGCTAAAAACTGTCTTCCCTCAACGAAGTCATTCCACAGTTTGGCCTAGCTCCAATGACACGATCTCATCATGCCAAGTCACCAATAATCACCACAGGAACACTTTCCATCCTTGAAATGGTGAAATCGGCTATTATCCCTCACAATGATCTCTCTCCCAACAATCTTTGACATAAACTTAGTTGCTGTGTGGCAGTCCACACAGACACGAATATTCTTTGTTACTCGAATTGTCATTCCCGGGGGAGTGCTAATGATGCCGAATGCTATTGCGAGCCTTTCGCTGTGGCTACATAGGAGATGTTTCTTCTGCTCCTCTTCAACATCTTGCAGCACCTCTTTCGTGTCGGGAACATACCCTTCTCGCTCCATCTGCTCTAGTAAAACTTCTAGTGCCTCATTTATTCTGTCATAACACGGATGGGATTTATCTCCAGACACAAAAGCATGCACCTTGTTATTGACTTCGATCCAGCTGCAAGCTGGTTTCTTTTTCATGCCCTTATTCCTCATGGAGATTCTCAACTTTGCTGCGTCTTTCCATCTCTTGGCAGCAGAATATATGTTTGACAACAGAATGTAAGCTCCCATGTTGTCAGGATCAACCCTGAATATTTTTTCAGCCACCTTTTCTGCCAATTCAACATTCTTGTGAACTCTACAAGCAGCCAACAATGTTGACCATACGCTTCCTGTTGGTCCAGTATGCATGTCAGATATAAACTTAAAAGCTTCATCCAACCTTCCCGCTCGACCCAGAAGGTCTGCGACTGCAGCATAGTGCTCCAAGCTGGGAGCAATTCCAAACTCCTGGGTCATGCTATTAAAATATTTCCATGCTTCATCTACCAACCCAGCATGGCTGCAGGCAGTCAACACAGCCACAAAAGCCACATCGTTGGGTTTTACTCCCTCCATTTCCATCTGCTTAAATAAGAAAATGGCATCATGGGCATGCCCGTGTAATGCATATCCCATGATTATGGCTGTCCATGCCACCATATCATGTAGCTCCATCTTATCAAAAATCCACCTAGCTATCGTAATATTTCCACATTTGGCATACATGTCTACAAGGGAGCTAGCTATAAACACATTATCATCAAATCCGCGTCTAATTATGTATCCGTGTAGCTGCTTCCCCAAATGTAGTGTCGTCAAATGAGAACAAGCTGGCATGATACTCGAAAAGGAAACATGCCTCGGCTTAATTTTCGACTTCAACATCTGCCGAAAGAATCTCAGGCCTTCATCAAACAAACCATTTTGCACACACCCTGCAATTATAGAGTTCCATGAAATGTCATCCCGCCGAGGTAAGAGATTGAAAACCTGACAAGAATCTTCCACAAGAGTACACTTTGCATACATGTCAATTAAGCTACTTCCAAGGAACAAGTCTGCATCAAACCCATGTCTTATGGCATACCCATGGATTTCCTTTCCCTTAATAACATCCACATATTCTGCAAAGATAGGAAGGACACTCGACAAAGTGAAGGAATCAGGCTTCAAGTTGGCGTTCCCCACCTCCCTAACCATCGTTAAAGCTTCTACATACTTCCCATTTTGTGCGTTTCCAGCAATCACAGTATTCCAAGAAACAAGATCCTTGTTTGGCATCATATCAAAGATCTTTCTCACAGAGTCCATTGGTATAGTCCTTACATCTATCTTTCTCACTGAAATATCACTCATTTCCCCAGAGAAACGGCCACCAATCTCTTTATTTCCACTACTTTGTGGCAACAGAGCATTAAATTGACGAAAGTGGTCAATGCCTATAGAAACGTCCACTAATTCATTTGAGTTAATTTTATCACTATTTTTGGTCAAAGTCTTACCACCATCAATATGTCTCTTTGCTTTCCCACCAAAGTACAGTATCCTTTCCTCACCTTCCAACTCCTCACACACAATTCCATGGTTCAATTTAACAAAACCACTTTGATATTCACCTTCTCGCCATTTTTCAGGCATTCCATCAAGCACTTTGGGAGCACCATATACCCCCCTGCCACTCTCACCCAAGCTCTGAAACTTTGAGTACATATTCATAAGTGCATTGCCCGTATACAAATCAAAATCCATACCAAGCCTAATAATGCAGGCATGGAGCGACTCGCCCAACCTCAAATCCATCAGCAACGTGCAAGATTTCAGCACAGAAGGGAACACATGGCGGTCCGGGTGCCGACCAGCAGCCCGCATTTCGATAAAAGAAGCCAAGGATTGGTGAGGAAGGCCATGGGAAGCGTAGCATCTGATGAGCGATTTCCAAGCAAGAGTGGGAGGGGAGTGGAGGTCGTTGAAGACAAGGAGTGAATCATGCAATAGGTTAAGGTTTGAGTATATTGAGAGGAGGGCAGACAAGAGAGTGGAACATAGTCCTTCGGTTATGAGGATTTGGGCGTGGAGCTGTTTTGCCTGGGACTTGGTTTTGACGGCGGTAGGGTTCTTGAGGAGTGTTTTGAGCGTTTGAGTGGAAGTCATCTGTTCGAGAGTGTCTACGAGATGGGTTTCCGTCAACGGGCATTGTGGCCGCAGAGCGGTGCTCTGGAAAGAGCTAGTAGACGTCCATGAGTATCATAATTGGCGCCGCCTGTATTGGGTTTAACGGAGAGCACCTTTTTTTTTTCGTCTGGAGCACGGAGAGAACCTTGAGAACGATAGTTCTTCATCCTCTGTTCAAAGCTAGGAATTGGTAGGGTAGATGATCTCGGGTAAAGTACATTCAGTATTTCTTTTTCCTAGACGAGCACATTGAAGCATTTACAGACCTCCTTCCAGCATTCAGCTTGATCAGAGACTACGCTGAGGCAGAGGAAACTTTCAGGGTGCAAAGGTGAGGGGCAGTACACCTAGAAGAATCATCTTTCAGAACTGAATCCGACGTCTCTTGTCATGTCGTTCACTTTTGAGGAAAAGGGGTACAAGCAGGAAAAAAAACGCGTTTACCAGTTGAAGAGCAATCTTCTTCCCGTTGGAAAAAAAAAAATAGTCCTTTAATCGACTTCGAAGGCGAGTTAGAGACCCCAGCCTCGAAAGACAATGAGAGATCAGATAAAACCCCAAGATCAAGACTAAAACATCCAATCCTCACGATGATGACTGAATTTACAAGCCCATAAACATAAGTTAGAGACAATAATATCAGTCCTCTATCCATTGGTCTCGCATACAATAATTGCTCTTCGGCTCTTCCAAGTAAAACCCATACATAGATAACACAAATACACAAATATGGGGACAAATATTGGAACTCAGTTTGCTCAGAACGATAGCTTTGACATGATTCAGATTACATGCAAATGGCAGTTCTCAATCGTCTTCTCTTTCTGGGGGGAGACCACACGGCAAAAGCATTTTCTGCACACCAAGAAATCGAGCAGAATTAAGGATTGGATGATTTTACCAACAAGGCTCTATAGATCACTAGGCCATCATCCCTTATTAACAGACAAGAATAAATATCACAAACTAAGACGGAAGTTCTTTCTTAGATACTTGAATAGGAAACATCAACTTTCGGACAGAGACCTCGGGGACTAAAATATCTGGCTCAACCGGTTAACAATAAACTGTCAGGCAATCACGGTTCATACATAAGAAACTAATTTCGCTACAACACTTTGTTAAAGATAAGTTTTTTCTAACAGCCTAAGAAAGGCAGCACAAATCCAAATCTGCAGGGTGACTGATAGAGAACCGCATAATGATGAGTTATTTTAGATTAGAAACTTAAATCTGGAGATCTTGTCATCCAAAAAAGACACTATAACCAGCATATAGTTAAGAAGCAGCACAGTAGTTTTCTTTATTTTCAACAAAAAAAGGCGGGAAAAAAAGAGAGGCAATGAATCTCTATGGTAAAGGGAACAACGAATATAAAGGATTGGTTAAAACTCATGAAAATAAAAGAGAAGGATTCCTCTATCTGAAGAAGTTAAATAGCAGCTCTTTAAATGGAATGGGTAAAGTACTTGACAAGAAGTACTATTGTATTACACAAATACAACATCAGGACAAAAAGTGAAAAAAGCAATAGGATTATGTAGAGTTATAGTTGTTAGGTGAGAATGAAGCTGCCTCTTATGTCTTGTCAACTATTCTCAGCAAATGAGCATTGAATGGTGGTGTGTGCATCAAGCACTAAGTGCCAGCACTCGTTCTTTTATTGAGGGCCAAGAGGTATCTTCTTTCAAGTAAAACCATTTAAAGAGCCATGATACCACATTCAACAGTAGTGTGGCAGTAAAAGATGGTCCCCCAAAAACAAAGTAAAAGCAAATGTTTCATTACCACAGAACCTAAAACACTTGAGACATAAAACAAATCACATTCAATCTACGATTTAAATAATGATGTAAACAGGCAAACAGCAGTCTCTCTAAGACTCGGACACCAGCACGTGTAGAGACAAACAAGAGAGACAGAGGTTATAGCAGGTTATCATTCCGCATTTTGCCATTGATCGACATCCATGTATCTAAAGAAAAATGTCAATGAGCTCTAATTCAAAGCGTCTTAACTCTCTGTAAGAATGTGATTCGGTATGAGGTCATGAGTTTAGGCACTAACTCTATTAATGTGGTTGTAACTTATCTAACAGAAAAACTTCAAATAGATGATACCCTTTCTTTCTTTGCGTAATCCGAATATCACAAAACACTAAAAAATGAGAAAGTCCATAATTCTTCCATCTCTAATATTACCCTCAATGTGTCTGAAATCGTCAAACAAGATTCTTATCAAGAAGGTCTTGCTATTTCTATATAAAACAACTATATTTTAACATGTTCCCACAATTAATCATATTGTTTAAAGCCACATAATCTATATTTTGAGACGCAAGCACATTTAAATCGAAGCATTGACATTGGAATTTTCAAAAACCTTGCCTATGGATTTTCAGCAGTAAAAAAAACTCCAGAGAACTGACAATCGCAAAAGATGCAAGAACAAAGACCCCAATTAAATTGTAAAGCAACATTTAAAAATTGTCGGGAGAGATGGTCTACAAAAAATTCTCATTAAAGATAAGCTATCAAGTATATAAGACGTAGAAAGACTAGTTGAAAAAAGACCTGCATGAAGTTGTAGCGTTCTCTTCCAATTGACTCATTTTCTGCAATAGCAAAGTACGCCAGTATGGGGTAATGACCAACGTATGATGCATAGCTATCCCGTTGAATGTTCACGGCCCATTCACTACAAAACAATAAATTATAGTTCAGGAAAACAAAATTAACAAGAAACCCCCTACGCCCCCAACGAAAAAAAAAAAAACAAAATGCAACGTTGGTTTCAAGAAATTGGCAGCCTTACAATCTGTTCAAATCTGCATGCCCTGTACCAACATATTTAGCTTGGAGGTGCTCGAGCTGAGAATTGATGTTAAACCTATCACTGGCCTGCACAGTTACGAGTAGAAGCTTATCAATTTTCCAAGCTGGAAACACAAATCAAAAGTAAAGATAAGGGGAAAAAAAAAAAAAAAAAAAAAAAGAACAACTAGAAGTCTAGCAGTAACTAAATCAAACGACATCTAACAGCAAATATTGTCAAAGAATGATACTCCTAAGTTCAGAGAACGAAAAAAACAAAAAAAAGTAGAAGTAGAAGAAAAAAAGAAATCAGCTAAAAAAAATTCAAAGGTTTCTTTTGCGACACATTACAACTAAAGAAACCTTTGTTGGAGTTCATCAAATGTAAGATCACGGCAAATAAAGAAGAATCCAATTGTGTTCTGACCGGTTGCGAGATAACAGAAAAGAGCGAGAGAGAAGAAAGAAGACAAAATGATTTTGTATCGCCATTGTATGTTTCCTAGAATTTTCAAAGCAGGAATGATAGAGTATTAGGGTTTTGAGTAGCAACTTTTTGCGCGAGTAGAAGGGATAGGGAATTAGGGTCTGTGGTTTTCATTATACAGTTCTAAGGGGTTCAAAATGTTGAAAACTACAATTGAGAGATAGTTACCTGCATAATGACGCCGGTGGAACTGAGCTGCAAGGATGAGACCGGCCAACTGAAGGACTACAAGAATTCCACCGCGCAAGGGGGATGACCGGATTCGACGGAATGTTGATGGACCTGAGCCGGATCAAGGCGAAAAACGACCCCGACCCAAACCGACTATATAATACGTTAATTAAAAAAAAACTAAGTTATAATCAATTTGTCATTTTCTCATACAAAATGTAACCACTGTTTAAAATAAATTTAGATGAATTACATTTATAACCTTCAAAAGCCCATATAGATCAACCTTGTATTTGTACTAAACCATAGAGAATATCTTTGTCACGAAATACATGATTATGACCTTAAGTGTCTATTTTATCTAAAAGTTTAGACAAGTCAACGTCAACTTAACACAAACTCCATTTATATTTTAAGGTTAATTACTCATGCAGTCTTTGTAGTATACACTTTTATTATATCAGTCACTAAAACTGACATATAATTTTAAACGAACAGATTCCTGTGATCTATGTTTTAAATATATAGATCATTTTGTCTATAAAAAATCAGCCGTTTCATGAAAGATCGTCGTGAATTTCAAGTTGGCACGTCTATTTCTATGGTCGGATAACCTATTAATGTCTAAATATCTAAAAAAAGAACCGTAAAAACCTACCCATTCAAAGTTATACATCAGGGACTAATGCCTATATTTTATATAGACATAGAATTAAGCTATATAGTACAAAACCTATCACAATTTGTGTCTATTTTCACAAATTAATAATGCTAGAAAGAAAAACATTTCGGAATGTATTGCCAGGCTTATATGAGATAGCGCGTTTGTATGAATGGAGCTCATTTACTGAATATTCTGTTCAAGATGAGTTCGCTTAATAGACGAACTGAAGCACACCGAACTCAAGCCTAATCAGCTAATCTTAGGAGATGGAGAGAGAGATTACAAGCCTAATCTTAAGGAAAGTAATTAAATTCCTCTTTTCACATACAACTTGTACAACTATCATCAACACTAAGAATTAAGTTAATTACAAAAATAATGGTTCTCGTGTTACACGGGGAGATCTTTTTGCAGCATTACCAAGGGAGAGAGAGAATAAATACACGAGTTTGCAAAGAATACATATTTCCAGAAGATATTTTACATTTTCCAAACAATTTTTTTGGGGCCTTTGCGCCAAAAAAAAACACACTCTACAAGAACCAAGTTCAGGAAGCAGTAAAACAAAAAAGCATTCACCAAAGAACAAAGCACTCTTCTGTGGCCATGTGTTGTTACGAGAAAAGTTAGTGTAGCTCATTAGGATTGACTCTCTTTCTCGGGGACTTCCAGTTGGGGAGGCAAAAGGTTCAGAAAGCTCCCCTGAACGGGCTGGCTGGAACCCTTGGCTGACTCATCATCTGCAATAAACGAACCAGATTTTGTGAGGAAAAAAAAAAAGTAATTACATGAGCTTTTCTCAAAGCATTAATCTGAAAATCTAGGATTAACCACCATATCCAAAATCCACCACTATCAGAAAGAACCTTCCTTGAACTATCCACTCAAATTTGGATCGTAGTCAATGGGGAAAACTAAGGGAGACGACAAAATGTGCTTTAAGATTAGCTAATTTCACTGAAGATGCTAAAATCATTGTCTTCTCATTGTTGTATTCTATACAACAATTAAAAATCCCACAAATTTACAGAAAGATGGGCACAGAAGCCTTCCAATCGAAGTAACATACAGAGAGCTCTACAACATTCAAAGGTTCTATCATTTGTGAGCATATAATGTAATAAAAGCATTCTGTCCTTGCCAAAATTTTAAACTTAAACGAGGTTTCCAAAGATAAAAGGGAAAGATCTGAACAAATCTTACCAAAAAGGGACTTGATGGAAGGCCTCTTAGTTTTACTGCTCTTCTTCTTTAATTCAGCTGCACACACAAATGCATCAAAGCAGTCACATGAGAGATCATTGCCAAGATCAATTGTTGAACTAGATGAAGTTGTGTTCTGGAGAAAAAAAGGTTTTTATTTTTTTATTTTTTTTTTGTTGGGGGGGGGGGGGGGGTGAGGGATTTTGCACTGAAGGAATTACAACCTAAATATACTTGCAATCACTGTTTTATATGTCATAATGAGCAGTTCACTGTGTCAGTCTCCCAAACTTGTTTGAATAGAACTTAGGACATATCAGGCATGATAAGTACATAAATAATAACTGCAGTTTTAGGCCACAACCCAAATTGGATAAAATTTATACAAACACTAACAAAGTTTAACAGAAAAATACGAAAGAGAGCATTAGGTACCCTTGAAATTAGTGAAAGAAAATAAAACGAAAAGAAGCTCCAATAAAAAGATTAAACAGATATATACATCCGCTGAGAGAGGCAAGTACATACCTATCTCAGGCAATTGATGATCATTTACAATCTCAAAGTTCTTGTAGGTATAGCCAACAAAGTTTATATCCTTAGATGACAGCATCTGCAGTACAGGAGAAAACAGGAACAAGAACATTGGCGATCAGTAACATCCCTTTTTCAGTGAGAAATTTAAACTGCATGATTTTAAGAGCCATTGACGGGACCTTAAGAAGCATCAACTGCCTGAAGAAAATGGAGACTCATGATCGAAGATCTTAGGACTACCTAAATACTAAACAATTCCACTTCACGGACTAAGTGAGAGCAAACCCTGAATGAATCACTTTCTTCCGCAGAAGAGCATAAAAGATATGATAGTTTTATGGACATGCCGAACAGTGGAATCACAGGAAAGACCCTATATCAACAGATGAAAAATTATTCATTCCACTATTACTCCTAATGAGCTCCCCATCCATCTAGCAATCAAAAGCATCCTGAAAGTACCTGTGTCATATCTAGAAAGGAAACTCAGCTTTGCAACTAAATATATTACGGGAAAAAATCATTTTACGTCACCAAACTATGAGGCCAATGTCTATATGGCACAATTTTCACGGTCAGATCTTATTTGAAAGAGCATATTGATGAATTTTGGTAGTTTGAGGGCTCAATGTAACGAACTTGGTAGTTCGGACCCCCAAAGTGACATTGACCCCTCAGTTCAGGAGTGCAAAAATAAGGTTTCCCCATACATTAATAATGACCAAAATTATGAATAGAAAGAAGCAAACAGAACAGTGGCTTGATCATAGATAGCGTCGTATCAGCTGCTCAAACAGCAATGATGTTTAAAGGAAAATGTGCTTTGCATTTATCATAGTGACCATTTAGCCACAAAATTACAAAGGACTTCATTTCCGACAGAGAATTCTGGAAAATCAGATACTCGCCAAATTGAAGATTCCACAGACCCTGGCTTAGATATGAAAATGCTCAAGCAGCAAAAGCATATGTGTGGGACACTAGTGAATATACCAATACAGCAACTCTTTATGTTCAGTATGTGTCAACTCAATTATATACACCAACCTTTCTCCACGGCCCTGCTTTTGATGAAGTTTGGATTTGCTTGTCAGCCTGTAGTATCACAATTTCATCACAAGAAAGAACATAAAAGATAGATCCGTGGTTTTTCATACATTTAAGAAATGAAGAAAGAAACAACAAATTTACCTCTTCAAACTTCTCAAAGTTTTGGGTATCCAACTCATCATTGACCTCAGGAATAAATGCAGCTTTGATTTGATACAGTTTGTCCCATTCAATGCCTTTGAACCATGGATGAGCCTAAAAGAACCAGGCCAACAAGTTGACTCGTTAATTAGCAATTCAAAGTTTAAAGCCACACACCAAAATAAAAGAACACCTCATCCAGCACCTTTATTTCATCTGCGCCTTTTGTTCCAAGCCTCTGATCGACATTACATAACATTTTACTAATAAGATCCTTTGCTTCTGGAGATAGTTTTGCTTCTTCTGGAAATTTCAAATGAGATCTCCAATTAACTATCTGCAAATTGAAAAAAAAAAAAAAAGGGAACCATGTTCCATCATAAAATGACAAAAACAAGAAATGAAACTGATTAAAATTTGAAAATAAAATCCACAGTAGTCAGAGTTTATTATAGCTCAACTGAAGAAGAACCACAAATTTGAGGTATGAAAGAGAGAATGTAAATTATGTTGCTCAGTATTTTATGATAACAGGAATTAATGATATGTGGTAGATGTATGGTGGCATGCGTTGTCTCGATAGGATCTCTTGAAAAGGAAAACTCTGAAACAAAACAAACTGCTAAGCATCAAAACGATGATTTGTGAAGATGCACCAAACACTTTAATATCCAGACCTTCCTAATCAGTATGGGAAATTAACAAGTAGGGCTACACAATCCTCCCCCCCACCCCCCAAAAAAAAAAAAAAAAAAACTTGTTTTTTTTTTTTTTTTTTCACTTCTCACTATATTAACCCTCTTCATACAGATGACAACAATTAACCGACAGAAAAAGAAAAATCTAAAAACAAACTTAATTCTATAAGGGCACCATTGCAGTACATGAGGTATTTGCACCATAGTTACGGAATATATATTAGATCCTCAAATATTAAAACAATTCCATTATGCTCATAAATACGCTTGCTTCGTATGTTTTAAGAAACCATAGAATAGACGTACAGAACTAGTAGTGTACTGAAGTTACCTTCCTACAAGTTGACATAGGTTCATCTGAATAAAAAGGCGGATATCCCACAAGCATTTCATACATAATAGCGCCAAGAGACCACCTATATATATATTAACAGCATCTCATTAGCACGTATTGTGAAAATGATAGGTTAGCAGAAGAAAACCACTTTCAAACACTAACCAATCACATTCCATCCCATATCCTTTCTTCAGCAAAACTTCTGGAGCAATATAATCCGGTGTTCCAACAGTAGAATAAGCCTGCAACATTAAAAATATTGAAAATTCTTTTGGTATTTTAACAACAGACCATGTATGTCAAAATAAGATCTTTAATTGAAGAAAAAAAGGACTTCAAAAAAAATTCACTCGCAAAAGGGTGAATTTAAACCTTTACAGATAACATTTACAATTATGGTCGAGGATAAACATGAAAATGAATCCTTCAGCAATCAACTAAAGCCAATGGTGTTTTGTCTCTATTGATACTGGCAAACACACAATCATATAGGCTATATCCGTCATTTAATGTGTTGAAACCCCTAGTAGAAGCAAGAGACTTATAGAACAAAAAGGGGGGGAAAGCATGTGAGAGGCATATGGGTCATAAAGGGTATGTTGGGAATATTAAAGTTTAAGGTAGTTTTATAATTTCAAATAGGGGTAAATAAGGGCTTAATGGTCAATTAAGCATTAGGGTTTCTCTAGGTTAAGTTTAATTAGTCGTAGACCTAGAGAATCATTCATTCATGTTGAGACTTATTGGTGACAGCCTGTTTTGGCCTTGGGACTTTTGAACTTTCAATTTTCTAGGGTTTATAGCTCTTGGAGGACTTGAGCTAGCTTGGAACAATTCACTGAATCCAAGATAGAAGATCTTATCCTTGCAATTCATTGAATAAGGTTTAATCTAATCTATCCTTCTATCTTTCTTTACATTTTTGAATTGCACTCTTGCAATCCATTGAATAGAGTCGATTCAACCATCTTTCCTTTATCTTGTTATTTGATTATCGTTCTATTTCAATTTCAAAACCTTAATCTAGGTAAATCTCATTGAATTGTCTAGAATTAAATCCCTACTTGAACCAAATCCTCAAATCTCATAAATCCTAGAGTTTTCAATTTGGAGATTGCGATTGTGTAGATTGGTGGCTTGTTGTTGGATCTAAAGCTGGGTCCTCAACATAATTTCATGAAACTTACAAGCATCCTCCTGTTCCTCTGCCAATGCTGAAGTTGCTCCTGCTGTGTGCGTTTTGGTGCCACAGGGCGGCCATCTCTCTGAAGAGCCCCACTAAGGTTGTTTCCAACAGAAAAATCCTTCTCTTGGAGATTACTGCAGTCTAGTGGTTTACATAACCCAAAATCTGATAATTTCATGTGACCATTTCTATCAAGAAGCAAGTTATCTGGCTTGATATCTCTGTAATGTGTAAACATAGAATTCTCTGTGAGAAACAAGGAGATTATGACAGAAATAACATATTGATAGCCTTCCATCACATAGCCTAGACAAATATGAAAGTACCTATGAATATAATTATGTTTATGTATGGACTCGATAGCCAGGACTGTCTCCGCTACATAAAACCTGGCCTCATCTTCTGTCAGTGTATCCTTGCGCATCAATAAAGTCATCATGTCTCCACCCGGTAGATATTCCATGATGAGATATAAATACTCCTCATCTTGGAAGGAACAATAGAGCTTGACAATGCAATTGCTATCAACCTCTGCAAGTAGATTCCTCTCAGCTTTCACATGTTCAACCTGAACAATTCAAATGCCAATTAACAAACTCAATCATGAACAATACTCTCTGGAAAATTGTCTGTGGGGCTTGGGGCTCAATATACATACTTGGCCTCTTCGAAGCATCTCTGATTTCTTGAGCTTCTTCATAGCGTATACATGACTGGTTGCCTTCTCCCTACAGATTCTAACCTGCACCACCAATGACAAATAAGATTTTATTTTTAAAAAAAATCATATAGGGGGAGGGAGACTTAAGGACGGAAGAAGGGAGAGATGCATGATAATGATGTAAAACATATAGGAAAACGTAATAAGAAAACTCACTGGCAACAGGGAATTGTACTAGATGCAAAGATGCATTTTAACATGTTCAAATAATCTTTACTTGCCCTCTCTAAACCACTAAGGGGAGCTTCAAGATGAACAAAATATCACTCTATCGCACAAAAATCAAGGAGTGCCATGCGTATGCAAATAAATAAGAACCAACAGAAGTATTTCAAAGCAAAATAGTTGTACCTCTCCAAATGCGCCCTTCCCTATCATTGTCAATGGCTCAAAATCATCAGCACCCATCTTATGCCTTTGAAGGCGCATGTATTCTGTCTCCTTCTTCTCCAAATACTTCAGCAGGTTGGTTTGCTCTTCCTCAGAGACTTCGGCATCAGCCAACTTCTTTTCAAGCATATCACGTCTGAATTCAATTTGAGTATTTTCACACCATCACTTGAGGTTCTAAACACTTGATTACCTCAAGAATAACTATGATGGGATAAAATTATTAACCACGTATTTAGATGATCTGCAAGTCAATCACCAGGCTAGAAAAGTGATGCAATATCATTCCTGTCCACTAGCTTTGCAGCCAGCATTAGTAGAAAGAATTGAACACTCAGAAAAATTTCGTGGCTGTATAAAATTGCACTTTCACATCCCACTACACTTGCAGGGAAGAAGCGTGACAAATTGGGTTTTCTGTTGTTCATGGACCCAAGCACTTCACACAGAACGTGATAGGTGGCCCCATGGAAGGTAACTATGTAACTGAAACGGGAAGATACCGATGGGGTACTCAACATTGTAAACATCTTCAATCCATCACAAATGTAAAATACATAAATTTTTGTTCCTGTTGAGGACGAACGTGAAACTCTCAAACTAACCAGTTTAAAGTTTAGAGCCAAAACTTTTCATTATTACAAAAAGAAGCATTGAAGACATACCGCTCTTTCCTCTCCTGCAGGCTCTTCATCTGCTTCTTGTAATGGTCTTCTATGTACTGCTTTGCGGCTGCAACCTTCTGCTTAGTCACGTTTGAAGGCGCTTCCTCGCTCATTGCCACTTTCGACAACTCCTTCCCATTCCCAGTAGTTTCCTTCTTGTTCAAAGACTTTGACTTGTCTTTCGACTTAAACTTACTGAACCAACACCCTGCCTTATCCATTTCTTTAGCTAAGACAATCCCTCCCACCCTGAAAATTCACTCTCATATGCACATGTTAATTTATTTCACCAACAATCGTAGAGTAACCATTCATCAGCTATGCCCAAGCAGCATCGATTACTTAGGTGTCCAATGCATTCAATCTGCGATAAAGAAGCAAAGCAACAAACTCCAATTAATGTCATGAATCCAAATTCAATTACCACACAATATAACGTCCAAGTAATAGAAGTAAAAAGCGCCTTGTGTTCCAGCCATACGAGAAGATCATAGTTTCTAGGACAGATGCACTGAGTGCGCTGCAAGCTCTAGGAGAACCAACAGGAAAATACGCACACAAATCATTGGCATGGAGGAAACCAATCAAAATTATTACAAGCTACATCCTCAAAAACTCTTAGCTTAGTCAAATTCATAATCCTAGTAGCCTCAAAAAGTTACATTTACTTTTTCTTTTCCCGCATTTTCTCGGCAACCAAATACGGAATTTCGAATGAGAAACTCCTAAACCCTGGGTTTCAGATAATTTAACTCGCCCAAACAGAATCGGACGATCAGGTGAGTTGGATTTGGGAATCAGAGAGAGAGAGAGGGAGAGTACCGTACGGACCGTAAGAGCAAAGCAGCGGAGAGAAACCCTAGTGGAAGAGAGACGGGAACGAAGAAGAGCCCGTGAATTACGGTGTTAAAGGAATTGCGGAGAGTAGCACTATGTGTTGATGACGATTCTGGCGATGCCCCATTCGCTGCTCCGTGGTCTTTCCGCGTTGAAAGTTGGGACTCTTTGCTGTTCGCAGTTTGTCTTCCTTTTTCGATTTCTTTATTGTTGTTATCGTTCTCTGAGGTTTTAGGCCTATTGCCTGAGAATATCTCGGATACATTTCAATTTGTCGCGAGATTTCGCTCAAGATGAGTTTAGAAATAACGAACCAGTCAATCCACTCGGGTAGACTGGTGGTGTTAAGCGTCTCACTTGAGATTGTATGATATAGGAATACTAATTCGATCAAATCAGTGATTTAAGTGAAAGGTAGTGGGTGTTGATTTATATGCTAATCTTTAAAAAATAGGATTTTTAATTAAATTGATGACTTACGTAAAAAGTTTTAGATTTTTAATCATATGCTTATTATTAGATAGATATCTGTGTAAGTTTGTTATACATTATTTTTCTCGTTAAAATATATATATATATATATATATATAAAAACAAATTTACAAAAATAACACAAAACCTTATGTGAAGATTTTTCTAAATGGACAAAAACAATGACTTTTCTCAATGGACTAAAAGTCTATGAGTTTAGTTTTATATCCAAAGAAAAGAATTTGAGTTTAGTTTTTTTTTTTTTATCAAAGGAAAGACCGAAATACATGAACTTCCACGTTTCTCTTCACATGATATTAGATGATCATGTCTCATATTTAGAGTTAATAAAATTCAGGTTTAAGTTATAAAAGTAAAAACTCGTGTCTCAAAATTATATTGTGAAAAAAAAAAAATAAAGGTAAAACTATCATATTTTTCATATTTCTAAAATGTTAAAGTCAAGAGAATGAAAATTACATGTTGAAATAATCAATTATCAAAAATATCCATAATATTTGCAATAATGTGAAAGGTACGTGGAGGTACTCAAAAAAGAAAAGAAAAGAAAGATTCATAGAGGTAGAGAAAAGGAATTCTCTATTAAAAGCTCATTTCTAAATGAGTACGATTAGATGGAGAGGATTCCTTCTTATAAATCTAACAGTCTATAATCATCCACATCATTACAAAAAATATTATAATTTTTACCGTTATAATCATTTATTAAATGACGTACATGGTTGCATAGAAAAAAAATAATGTGAATAATTGTAAATCGTTATATTTATAAAAAAAATCATCTCCATCTAATCGGATTCATTCGAAAATGAGTTATTAAGAGGAAATCTAAACCTGGAGGTAGACACTACATAGAACCTGCGGAGAATTTTGGGATACAAATTCTGTCTTAAATAAATCATATACAAGTTCTAAAGTCAACTGATGTAGGCTGTAGCCCAATACTTTTGATAAAATTTAAGAACTGAACAAGTTAAGAAAAAGGATACAAATATTTGAAAAATACGGAAAACGACGCGGGATTGACGGACGAGAAATTGCAGCTAAAACACGCTAATTTAATGGACAATAAAGAGATAAAAAGACACAGCATCATTGGATGCTGAGCTGGACCACTAGGGACATAGACCCAGTGGGAGAACTTGTCAAGAATAATACCTATACACTGACTTTACTCCCAACAAATTATTCAAGGCCTTGATGTCCGCCCGAGATACAGCGCCGCATGCCCGCCACGTGTCTCCCACAACGCTCAGCTCACCTCTCTGTTCCTTCCGCGTGACCGTCCAGTGATATGCTACCACGTTTCTGGGGGAAATTCAAATTCTTGGAATGAATATTGCAAGGAACTTATTAATAGCAAACAAACTCCAAAAACCCCTGGGCCCACCCTCCCGCAATTTAATTGATGAATTTTCTGGTATGATTCATTATTTTTAGTTATTTTGATATATTGATCTTATACTTGAGGATCGTAAACTAAATTTTTCATTAGATTGATTTTTTTTCTTTCAAAGTTTTCACAGAATCGATTATTTATGAAAGGATTAGATATGTTATATGATGGATGCAATATAAAAAATAAAACTGGAATAAAAAATTTGTTTAAAGAGTTTGAATCTTAAAATGTTCTTGACATGATTTTTAAACAAAAATGTTGAATATTTTTATGTTATAAATTATGTTTAACCAATATTGTCTCGTTTAGACTTCTCACCTTGAGTTACTTTTAATGGACTGTCCTATTCTTTTTGAGCAATTTTTTTTTTAATGTTATCAAAATCCAATTCTTAAGAGCACAAAAGTTTATGCGCATCAGTATTAAATTAAATAATGGAAGTTTTTCTAATTGCAAGGTATTTTTAAATTGTCCAAACCTGAGATAGGTGGTAAAATACTAGAGGATGATAAGAGTATTCTTTTTTGGTTAAATACACTTTTTGTCCATCAGCTATTAGATCCAGACACTTTGCACTCTAAATTAACAATTTCGTTATATTTTATACTATTAATTTCATTCACTTTATACTTTTCACTATTAATTTAGACATGAATTAATATTCAGTCTGTGAAATGACAATTTTATCTCCATATTTTCTTGAATCATGATTTTTTTTAAAGGTGAAATAGTCATTTTATTGACAAATAATAATAATTTCTATCTAAATTAACTGTAGAGAGTGTAAAATGTACAAGATTCGTAATTGAGAAGTGAAATATAAAGAAATTAATAGTTTAAAATCATGTCAGAATCTCAAAATTGGTGGACAAAAAATGTATTTTTTTTAAAAAAATAAATAATGAAAAGACCATCCTCTAAATGATTTAGGCAATCATTTCCTTCCTCTCTACTGTACATAAGCCAACAACATACGTTTTGTTATTCAAACGAGTCCCTATTATACAGGTCTGATCACCAGCTGGCCAGCACACCTAACAAACATTAGGTTTACTTTTAAACAAAGTTAACAGTTGCGTAATGCACTGTTGAAACTTGAAGTATGGTTCTTTTCTGAGTATGAGTTACGACTGCAGAATAACACTTGCTAAGGGATAACCTTTGGAATAGTATGCCCCACAAAACAGGCAACTTGGAGAGACTGTACGTGGTTCCCCCACAACTAGGGCACCATGAATATGGATCGATATATATCATTCGATTATTCAGAAAAAGAACAGTAACGGATAATTCATACAAAATAAAAGAAAACCATTTTGAAAGGATGTGGTATATGCACTAAAGTATTTACAATATTCAACACCTGCTTCCAAATTCCCACTCCTATATATAAGAGTGTCTAGCGAGGCATTCGTTTCAGGTTAACTTAAGGATATATGCGGTAGCTTATCACACATGGGGCTGATTGAATGGCAAAAAGACAGGCCTAGAAAAAAAAAACAAAAGAATGGCAAAAAGACAGGAGCTAGCACATGTTGCTCTCGGAGGAAAAGTTTACATTCGTACACCTATAAGAAAACAGCGGAGGAGGATGAGGACAGACGAGTATCTCTGTGTTGATAAGAGTCGAAGGATCAATTATATGGGTCCAATTTGTCCCCCTCACGAATAATCAAGTGCAAGCTGCCAGCAGCATCCAGATGTCGGCAGATCAGATATTGGATGGACATGAATGTCAAGAAAAGTACTAGCATCAGGACCCGGGAAAGATGCCACTCTTCTCTTGGTGTTTTTGGCGAGTTTAGAATAGTCCCCCCCACCGGCAAGAGAATAAACGTACGCCCAATGGACACAACTAGAGTTTAGATAAAGAGTGCTGATTGTTTATGTTGAGCCGACTATGAAACAGTCTGAAGAGGTGCTAGTTATATCTGAGCCTCGACTTCAAAAGAACTAATTAATGTTATTTTAAAAACTCGTTAAAATTCTTGTAAGTCTTAATTAAATTCTATGCAGTGAAGTCTCAATATGAGACTTAACCTCTCATTTACATTTTTTCCTTCTCCTACCTCATGTGAGATTGTTTGGAGTATCAAAGACTGTATATCTTTGGAACTTGTATGTATCGAGTTTTAACCACTCAGTTCATGTTTTCTTGTTTCAAAGGATCAGAAGACTTGCGACAATTACTATAATTTTTTAGAACCCTGATGATAAATAACCACACCTTTCGGCAAGAGTTCGAACCGAAAAGAAAGCGCCTCTATCTAGGGTAGTTCTTTATAATTTAAATTAATAGTAGAGTACTTAAGAGAAAAACCAGATATAATAAGAATCAAACACATATTAACCACTATAACGAAGTTTCACGCTACCGAAACCGATTATAAATACTAATAAATAATGTAGAGAATTTTATCTATATAACCTATACTGACAAAACAAGGCATGAGCAATTAACATAGTTCTAGAAAATAGTTATGAATAAAAAATGAAACAATGAAATAGATATCTATGAAATAGTTAATTAAGAAAATGATATACCAATCGTAAGGATTATCCATCTGAATTAAGAATATCCCTTCGTATTCAAATCAACAAATTCATAAATAAATAAATAAAGACACTAAATTCTACAATTTGTGCCTTTTTTCCATACCTCATTTGTTGACTTTTCGTTATCAAATAATGTTTCACGTGGTTTTCAGACTGTGCTTGCCCCTAGGTATTATCTTATTCAATTTCAAAACATGTGACGTTTGTATTTGGAGAACCATGCTAAGTAGTGTTTACTTCTCATGAATGGGCATTGCTTGTTTTTCAACACAAGGAGTTGATTTGGAAGTTGTGAAAGGTGTCTCCATGCTAAAAAGCTTTTTCTTTCTAAATGACAAAGGTTATTTGGAGTTTAACATGCCATACTTAGGTCTAGGCCAAGGCATAGATCCTAGGAGATTTAGGTCTTGTTAACTTTGTTAAGAAACTGATACATAGTTATATTGGGTCATGATAGTAGGTGATATCTTATCTTTGTCCATTTGTCTAGGTTCAGCCCAATCAAGTCAGGCTCCACTGAGTTGACCCTCGATGGCCTTAGGTCCTATTATGGGTGTGATACCTCGAATTTCACATGAAGTGAGAGAATAGAAAGAATAACAGATAATTTCTGTAAAGGTCAAGTCTCACATTGTGACTAGCACTTCCTTTAGTTATTACAAATGATATTAAAATGGTCCTAATAACCACCAATATGGGGTTAGTGGGCCTTGACGAGGATATCAAGAATTAAGAAAGGGAATTGTGATATCCGAATCCCACATGAAGTGGAAGCACTTCTTACTTAAGAAAGACTGTAGGGGCGCGTTAGAAGAGAAAGAATAAGAGCTTATTAGATTGAACTAAGTCTTTTAATAATTCTAAGCCGCTCTAAAAAATAACTTTAATTGGTTCTTTTGAAGTCAAAGAACTTTTATATATAATGGCCATACTTGGTTGCCATCAAGTTCGTAAGTACAAAGAGGTTGAAGTGGGGAATGCTACACTGATTTAAAATAAGATCGTCTTCTCATTGCTAATTTTAGTATATTCTAGCTCTTTACAAGCCAACAACTACATCTTAAGAGTGATTCTATATGTGCAGATGTTGGAAGCTCCTGTTTCGATCACAGAAGAAAACGTGCCTCACTTTCTAGTGTAAAAATATGAGGATGTTCGTTTTGATTTGTATTCTAGGATACACATAAATTCTAGAATTTACAAATCGAACATATTTAAATACCAATACAAGTCAACAACTTATGCACACATGCTAATAAACTTTAACATCACCTAAAAATTCTCCAAACACTTCAAATTTTAAAAATTTCACCAAAACGAACATCCCCATAATCACATAACATATCCAAGTCCGATCACATTGTCCGTATCAGACCAAATGCATGTAAAAGCTTAATGTTGTGTTGCTAGTAATTAGAAACGAGATTTATTGACGAAATCCAGTAAGCCTTATTGTAAACCCATCTCAATATGGATACAGAAGGTAAATCACTTGAAAGTTAGCAAGATGTTGATACCTGTCGCATGAGAAAGAGGGAAGCGTACTAAACCGGTTAACCCTAAATAGGTCCCCAACTTTTATGCGTCAGTTATTGGACAACCGTCCCAGCAGCTATTAAATATTTCCTCACATTTTCTGTTCAAACCTACCTCCTTTTCACGAGAATCCTTTTTGGACGATCTGAGTACAACAACATTAGGAAGACAAATTATAGATTCAAAGTGGGTAAGCAAATACGATTAATAACATGAAACCACAATTCTACATAATACAGAAGCACGTCTTTGTTTCAGTTATTGTGGAATGGCTGAAGCAGCTTACACGTTGCCCAGAAAAGAAAAGAAAAAAATATGAAGAATAGCCTATAGATGCTGGGAGTCTATGGATTATCAACTAAATCATTTTAGAAAGAAGACACAAAAAATATTGAAGTAAAACATCATTTAATGCTACAAAATATAGTTGGTTTTCTGCATAACTACTTGGGACAGGCTTGTGATCCCTTGGAGCAGCAGTCTTAAATGAGAAACAGGGAACAAAGAGGCACCCTTGTCCTATTCTGAAACCCTGAGGCTTTCACTTGTCAGCAGCCACATTTTCTTCTGAATAATGAACACGATGTCATCTCCATCCTGGTCTGAATCTGAACTAGAATCAGCTGTCGCCACTACTTCCCAGTGCAATTGCACTAAATACTTCTTTATGAAATCAATCACTGGTTGTTTGTCACGGATAATTATGAAACCAGTAGGCCTAAGTATACGATCCATCTCAAGCAGCAAGTCTTCGGGACTGCAATCTTTCTTCTCCATGTCAGAAAAGACAGTCCAAGCATGGAGTAGGTCATAAGTTCGGGGGTATGTTGAAAATGCTTGGCACCTGTTAAACAGATTATCCAGTACATCAAACTCCAATTCAGCCACCTCCAAACTTCAACTGACAACTTTTCCAAGAAAATATGGACCATGACTTAAAGGTCAAAGAAAAAGCAAAAAAAAAATTCCACCAAGCACGGTAGAAACATGCGTCAGCTGAGGGTAATTAGTTCTCTTCTGCCTAGATGGATCTGCTTTACTTCCCAAAGCTAGTATGCGTCTTAATTGAACTGCATCCATTGCCCTGGGAATCTAACTTGCCTAATGTAGTCCCTCTAAGGCTAATAATAACACAGAGTGAGGTATCGCTTACTATAGATTTAGGTTATATTTCAGATATCAATATGCATACCAGTCATGAACAGTGCCCATAAGGCCTCTGTCATATATCAGCTTTAGTGTGTTCGGTCCATCTTCGGGGACAACATTCATCACCCAAACATCCTTTTCCTTCAGAGCAGCAGCAAAAGAACCCATATTTGTCTTCATGTCCATCAAGTTCCTCAGACTGTTTGATGAAATCTTGGGACTCAAGAGATTCCAGTAACTCTCAACCCTCCGCCGCCAGACTTCCTACACCACATATCAAGCAATACATTAGCCCAAATAGTCATGATTTTCAAGCAATACTGAATAACTAAGAATTGAAAAGTACATCAAGTGCCGCCAATTAATTACCGTGTCCTTTTCAAACATGTCATTTGAATAGCCAAAATCAGCAAGTCGAGGAGGAGGAGCAGTCAACCTAGATGGCCAAGGAGCCAAACCACTGCCCTTAACTCGGTGGTCATCTGATAACAAGCAAAATGTTAGGAAGCAGCCTATCAAAGTCATCACCAAGATGTAGTATCTCCCAATTTATTTATATTCCAATACAAAATTGAAAGCTTGTTTATTTGGTAGGTATTAACCAGCTTGAAGGATGGGCAAGAAGATACTAATTTAAGGCATAAACACCGAGCATAGTGACTGACCCCTTAGTATTGCCATGATTGTTATGATACCAAGGCTGATTATCAAAACCCAGCTTTATATTCGTATGTACCTCTAAACTTAAGGTGCGTTTGAAGTGTAAAATTTTACACTTCCAAAATTTTAACACAATAAAAAATTACAATATAATATCTCTCTCCCCATCACATCATTACTTTTCACTATAATAAATATAAAAATCATCTCTCTCTTCACTTTTTCACCAAATCCAATACCCTAAAATTTTAACAATCAAACACACCCTTAGTACCTATCTATGCTCAACTATAATGACATCCTTATTGTGGTTCTAGAATGTAGTATTCTCTTTTGATGAAGTACTATGAGAATTTTATTAGTCAGAGAAACCTAAGTATATCCCTAATGAATTACAGACAAGTAAAGTAAATGAAATCGACAAAGGAGGAGAAACATTGCAGACACATTAGACTACTCATACAAAACTGCATAAAAATATGAATCTCAGCCAATAGTAAAGAACTCAATGCCTTTGGATCATTTTCTCCCTATCAAAATCATTCAGACGAAGAGGGCTTCAGTCCAGATTATGCCATGTGAGGCATCTCCCATTTAGACGCATCCAGTTCAATGTATTATCTCCCCCCGTTTTGAACTTAAGAAATAGAGAGAACTTTTAGCTTCAAATGCAAACTCAGAGAAACACTTCACTGATCCCCTAATGAATTACCGATACTCAGTAAATAAATACGACACCATTCAGGTAGGCGAGACACATTAGACTACTCATACAAAACTGAGTTTACCTCAGATCTCTGCCTTTGGATCAGAAGTTTTCTCCCGATCAAATCTCAAAGGAGGATTTGCCAGCAAGGTTTCCTGCGTCACATTTTGGCCAAAAGTCCTTCAACATCTTCAAGCTACTCCGTTCATGTGGTGACACCAGTCCAACAAAACTGTTCAATGCCTTCCCCCCAAATATTCCCACAATGAAATTGAGGCATTAGAACAAACTCTTAATACCTTAAAATAGGAACAAAAATTGAACTTTGCCCGAAATTGCGAACAATACCTTAAAATAGTTGAACTGCCCGAGCTTTAGCAAATGCAAACTATCAGCCCCTTCATCTTTCGACATATTGGAACACAGAGAATCGAAAAAAAGAGAATCACTGACTCAACTAGTTCCTAATTATGAAAAGTACAACAAACCAAGCACCATGAATCCTTTACAAATACCAAATAAAAACGTATACCAGCCATCTTTGTCCTCTGTAGCCACAGATAAATTTGGAAATACTAAAATAAAGGATAGTTTTCCTGCACCATTCACCATAACAAAAAAGTACCCTTCTAGTATACCTTCCATCAACTAAAAAAAAAACGCACCCTTCTATTATTCCTACCTTAAACTTGAAGTAGCCCAAAAACCTCTCTCAACCTACTTGTGCTTTCATTTCCTCCAATATGTTGTTGTGTTTGGATTATTAATCTGGGTGATTTGAAGTTGTTTGAATAAGGTAATTTAAGATAAATCTGTAAGCCTTGGTGTAGAAGATGGCTTACAATTCATCAAAGCTTAATTTGTTTTCTTGGTTGCCCCAAACACGGGAAAGCATGAGCAAAATTCAAAGGAAATACTTTATGTTGAAATACAAATGAAGCTCTTACTGTTTGGTTCTTGGCATAAATGAAGTTAGATGTAATATATTGATAAATAAATTCAAAGTCGCAACCAAAACTTAAAACATTTTAGGTAAGTGGCACATTGGCATCATGAATTTAAGATCAGATTTTCTCTTGGCCATTCAGAAAATTAAAAGCAAGATCCAAATTCAAACCAAGAAAACAAAGAAATTATGCTTAAGAAATGCATAAGACACTCACGATCAGAATACAGTGTGATGCATGCTTCCATTGGCACACCCCAAACTTTATCTGGGTCATCATCAGACCGGCAGAGAGGAGGGAGAGTACCAGGTTCTCTCTCCATATAACAGTCATTTGTTAGAGGCTTTTGCCAAATCACAGTTTGGTTCTTCTTTGCAGCTATTGTCCAACACATACGTCCCACAAGGGCACTCATCTCTCTCCATATTCTAAGATCCTCCTCATCCTGAGCATAAGCCTCCGGAGATGAGTATACAAAATAGCCTCCTGGTCTAAGCAATCTATCTAGTTCAAGAAGAAGAATTCCATCCCTTTGAAGCCAATCAATCCTACAACGAGAACAGTGAGCAAGTTCAAAAGATCTACTAGGGTAAGGGAGCCTCTGGGTTCCTAAAACACCAAGATATGCAGGAATTCCTCTTTCTAGGGCAAACTGAATTTGGTTTTGATGCACATCATTTGGTGCTAAAGACATCGCTATAACATCGGATGAAAGAAGATAAGCTCCAAAGCTTGCAACTCCACAGCCAACATCAAGAACTGTTCTTAGTCTTCCTTCATTGCTTATAATGTTGTTCGTAAAGTTGAGCATCTGCATAGTTATGCCACATAAATGATTATTTTCTCGCTTATGAATCACATATGTTAACAAAAATGTGTACCAAAGAAACAGCAAGATCAGCACAAAAAAGCATATGATCCATATTCAACACAGAGGGAAGGAATTATGCACAACTGTATATGGACTTATAAAACATGAAATAAATACTTTGCGAAAGATAGTTTATACGCCAGTGGTCGTCTTACATTTGCAATTGAAGCAATATACTTATCAGCTCCATAGTGAAAATGAGTGCCTCCACCAGGAAATACAATCTTTTCACCTTTCACAACCATCCAGTTCTGGTCAGACTTCTCATGTGCCAGGTGTGTATGAGGTATGTTTGCTTTCCATACTTCATCTCTGCTCGTCGGCCACTTGATTGGGACCTGAAACATTACATAAGCAACATAAATATTAATATTTACAAGATCAGGGAACGGCAAAAGAATCTTGACAGTAACACAATATTCCAGATTCCTCTAGCTCAATATGATGATATGCTAACCTTGTATCCACGCGGAGGAGGAATCAAACAGTTGTACCGCCTTTCTTGAGAAGGGCAATGTCTCTCATAGTGCTCCATCAAAGACAAGTCCAGCTTCAACCTCATTTGGTATATAAGGTTTCTGTCTAGGCAGGGAATTAGTTCTGAATGTCGATCATCGCAAACCTTCAAAAATCAGACGTAGACAAATGAACACCAATAAAAAACAAGCAAGCTGAACACCAAGTATTGCTGGAAAGAACTTACTGGAAAACTCTTTGGGGTGATATCATCGTCTCCATCTACCCGTCCAAATTTTGTAGTAGATTCATCTTGCTTGCTATCGGTATCTTCATCCCCACCCAGATATGCTGAACCAAGTTTTCTCAAAGATTTGCTGCCATATTCTAGAGCAGATGAACCGTGGGTTTTACCGCCAAAAACAGATCCATATACATAGAGGAAACCGAGAAAGATCGCAACGACACAAACAGAAGTGATTAGACGCTTCTTTTGTGCTCCATCAGATCTTCCCCTCATCATTTATTTAGATTTTCAGTTCTTCACTCAATACTTTGCTCGTCCACTAATGTACTCAATGATCAGAACATGTATCTCTTCTCATGAAGACATCCTTTGTCAAATGCACTTTTGAAATTCAAATTCCTTAAACATTTATCAGTGACAACTCAAAGAGATCGATCAATAGACCTGCATATTAAAAACAAACAACCATTAGCTAAAGTGTCAAAGCATAGAGGCATAGTATCAAAGAGTTAATTAAGCTATTTGTTTTATGCTTAGAGCAAAGAATTCAACAAATCTCTTACTCACGCTGCTTGATTGAAAAACCTTTTAAATCAAGATCAGGAGAAAAAATTTCAGATTTCACTAAATGATATCAGGCTTCCTGAACCTCTAAGTTCAATAATGTTCTACAGGACATAGAAAAATGAAACTATCAATTAAACGAAGAGTGGCAAGCTAATCACAAGCACCAAGAAAGCAAATATGGCTCCTTGCAGTAATCTGGTGAGAAAATATAAGAGATCTAATCCTATCCATATCAAATCCGACTGGTCCAAAAGGATTTAAGGATTGTAGAACCCAAAATCCAAGTACCACTATTTAGGAAAACAGATTTATATCTATGTATAGGCCCTCCGGGGAAAAAGCACCCTCGCATTACCGGGGTACAAAACAGATTATTCTTTTGAAGTCCCATTAGCAAGTTGCCACTTTGTCCCCGTAGATTTGAATCCATCTTTTGGGTCAAAATTTATCGACTAAAAGAGCATATAGAAACTCAGAGAGAATAATAAGCACTAAAGCTAGTTAAGGTGAACCAAGCACGATTGCGTCCAGTAAATTTACAACGAAGCAAAAAAATGATTGATTCAAGGAGATAAGAGAGCCCTATATTAAATGCATATCAAAACGAGGATTTAGCAATATGATAGATCTCCTCCAACGTTCAAGTCCTTGCGTTGAAATCTCAACAATGAAGAAAATGACACTTTCTCCAACCCACTCATTGAAGTGGAACTCGCAGATCTGGGGCAAAGACCAATGCGAAGCCATATTTGCATTTCGAAAGCTCTATCAGCTTATAAAATCCACTCTATTCTCAAACAAGAATAGATAATGAATTCATCAGAAGAAAAATCACATTGAACAATCAAATTCGAATGGTTCGGCATCAAAACCACAAAACCAAAGGCACTCAGAAATGCCAATTGAGCCGGATCCAGAAAATTCAGACCAAAACCCACAACACAAACTCGAGGAGACAACAATAGGAAAGCAAGAAGCTCACCGTGTCTGAGTCGAACAACGACGTGGATCAGATTCCGGTACGTAAAGGAGACCTGTAACCGTAAAAGAGATCCGAGGCAATTGAGGCTGTGCTAACGCTTCTTCTGTAAGTGGAAATAAGCGAGGCAGAAGAGGAAAGAAAGAGACAGCAATGGAAATATATCAGATCTAAAAGAGCGACGTGAGTGGATACTCGGAGCGCGTATGTACTGTAGTGACTAGTGCGTGCGCGTTTGTCCGCTCTCCACTTTTATGTCAATCTCGTTGAGATCGACCGACATTATAGACTCCCCCATCAATAATTTTAATGCAAATTGACTTCTGTATGAACGCGTGTGATTCTATTGCTTCTTGTGGGGTCTGAAGAGATCTATAAATTGTTCATGAATTATTTACATGAATGAATTTATTAGTAGTTATTAACTGTTTGGACGAGTCATTAATAGGCTGGTTTGAGATCATTGCAGCTTTTAATTAAAAACCAGAAAATATGAATATATGGGGTGATTGACTTTGCTTGATTGGGACCACAAACGATTTTTCTTTTTCTTTTTTTTGCCTCCAATTGGAGTTTCAAATTTTCAATTGATTTTCTTTCCTTTTTTTTTTTTTTTTGGCTGGTCTATAATTTATTTATAGAATTTTACAACCCTAAAAAATGACAACATTAGAAATTTAGAAAACATGGCCAAATAATATAACATTTTTGGTAAATATTAAACCGAAGAAAATTGATTATGATCAATAAATAACAAATTTGACACGCTTTTTTTGTTAATAATATAAGAAAGATTTACTCTCATAAACTTATATTAAAATGTTAAAAAAAAACTATTAAATTCATAACATTTAGTCTCAAAACTATCAAATTCATAACATTTAGTCTCAAAACTATCAAAATTCACCGATCACCATCTTTATTACAAGATCCAACATTAATATTATGCCACGTAACCTATTTTCTACATATTTCAACTGTCGAATCATATGATAAGATGAAGGTTAATATATTTTGATAATTTTGAGATTAAATGTGACGAGTTTTATAGTTTAAACCTTTTTAAAAAAAATATTTTAATATATAAATTGATGAACTGAACTTAATGTTTTACCGTAATACAGTAAAAGGCATAGCAGCCCCATCCACCTAAAAGGAATAAAAGTAGAAATTAATAAGAGAAAACGTGGAAAACTAACTTAAAATTTGGCTTTGTGAAAATTGTTTAAGGTAGAAGAAAATACGATTAAAAAATGATTTTGGTAACGACGGTTACGACATTGTTGGAAGCCATATTATTTGAAATTTGTTGACTTGGGGGGAGGGGGCTCCCTTGACCCTTCCCTCCATATCTTGATAGATTTGTTGGTCTCAGCTCCCATTCTCATAGAGTCATAGACACGTACCCAAGCAAAAAGATTATGCATTTACAAAAAAAAATTGAAAAGAAAAGAGGTAGTTGGGGGCAGGATCTATATATATGTATATATATTTATTTATCTATTGTTTCGAGCTCTTATCAGTCAGCTTAATGGTCTTAATTAGAATCTTTGACTATAAGAATTGGAGAAGACTGGTCCCACTCACTAAGGAAGTACATCTCACAGTACACGGAATATAGCCACCAGGGTGTCAGTTTAACAGTTTAATATGTGCTGTGTTCTTACAGTTGTAGCCTTGTACGCAATTAGATCTTGGATTACCTGCAAATTCTGTAGGCAACTAATCTCCTACAGAATATATATGTTGCTGGTTCTTTACTGTTTACAAACGGGAAAAAAAAAAAAAAAAATTCTTTGATTGCCTAAGTCTGACGGCTTAAATAATTGTATCCTACTTATTTGGCATTTGACTTTCATGTGTGTTGAATTAGGGTGAATTCTGATCAATCAAAAATCCAATCTTGTCGATTTATTATGTCAAAGAAATAAGATGGCTACAATTTTTTTATTATCCAAACTTCATTTTTAACGCTAAAAACACTTTCAAACTCTACTAAAAAAAATTTTAGTTAATCATTTGTCTTGAATTCTGCGACAAAACAACACAAAAATCAAGTCCAAGGGATTAGGCATTTGGGCCCAAACCCTGAGATAAGAACACTTTTTTATACGTGTTGATCTCGGATCATATTCCAAAGGCCCAGTTTTAAGCGATCCTAAAGTGAAATGACGACGAGTAGCGGGAGGCAGCTTCACAAATTGTCAACCCTCGTGGTGGGCTGTGGACCGTGGTTGCACTATCGGTAAGACTTAAAAGCCAAGTCCAACGCATTAGGGATTTGGGCCCAAACCCCGAGATAGACCAGTTCGCCATTTTCGTTTAGGTTTAGGTTTAGGTTCGAGCTTCCTGGAAGTTGGCGGGGACTCTCTGAAGTCGGAAGTTTCTTTTTATTTTTATAGCCAAATGGTGTATAATTAGTCCTGTCGATTTCCAAGTCGGCGATACAGATAAAACCCAAAAATAAAAAATAAAAAAATTTGTTCCTATCAATCATCTACTCGTACAACTAGGCCATGGTATGACGTCATCGAATGTCTTAAGACTAGTTTTCCCCACCCCGACCCCCGCGAAAGGAAAAATAAGAAGGGTGCTGCGGGGCAACATAGTTAAAAGGTAAAATATTTCTCATGTATTTAATATATTTATTTTTATTAAATCAGAAGAATCTTTTGAGATAGTTGGGTATATTTCTCGTTGAATTTAATCGAGTGTCTTGATTGTTAGATAAATATGTGTTATATATTATTGACATCCTTTGTACGCAAAAGATATAACTATCTAATATTTCTCACTCATAATTTATACTCCAAACTATCAAAATTAAAATAATATACATCAGACTATTAAATATGTTTATATTTTATAATTTTATGGATGCATTTCAAAATTAATAATAGTTAGGAAGTATAAAATGTAATTTTTTTAAATATTATTTTGTGAACAAAATAATTGAATTTAAATATTTGTTAATTTATTTAATTAAATTGAATGATGTAATTTAATAAGAAAAATATAACTGGAATAGAATTATAGAATATAGTAAAGGGCTAGATAATTAATATAAAATTGACATACAGTATTTATACAGGTAATGGAATTCAAGTGTCGCAGTAAAAGTTGAAAGAAAAAGCAGACATTTACTCCCTGCCCCCTTGTAAATTTATTCGGGAGAGGGCAAAGATCGATGTTCCGGTCCGGTACTCAAAGAAGAATTTTACCATGCTGTCACTGTCCCCCCCGACTCGAGTATTATGTGGGAGTTTGCAAACCCTTTCGAGGAGCTGAACTGAAAGTCACTGACGCAGAGGTGACAAGTATGATTTTATTTGGTCCAGATCTGGAGGACAATGACTCTCAGGGCCAAGATGGTGCCACGTGGTGAAATATCGGCCTGGAATCGCGCTATTGACTGGGCTGAGCTGTGGCCTCTCTGCCATCGACCGACATGAATGACGGGCCAGCACGTGCGAGGGCCAGGGTCTGTAGGAGTGTAGGCCCCAAAAAAAGACTACCCCCAGTAGCCCCCACCCTCATCTTCTGTCAACTCGAAGTGACCCAAGAGGCAGAAGTGCGGAATTCTCGTACCCTTATTATTTTATTTTTGTTATCCAGATTCTTTGTGTACGTGAAAGGTCACCCCAAAAGTATGATTGCCCTCAGCCGCTCAAATCCGCTGTCAATTTTTCAGCTTAAATTAACACAACTCTCCACTTTTTGTAATAATTATTGGAGTAGCTTTTGCGCCAAATTTGGGGGGTGATTATTTCGGCCTGAATGGTCTCACGTCTTTGGAAAATGTACTGGTTCAATGTACTGCATATATGAGACTACTTCTATGCTTTTATAGACCATTTAAGTTGAGGAATCAAATCAACAGGCGAAAGAGTAGCTTACAAAATTCTCCACTGCCAAGACAACAACGTGGGATCGATGACAAGGATGATATAACATCCATATTGCCATGTCTAATGCGGCAATGCCGGCCAATTATATGGTTTTTATTTTCTAGAGCCAAAGAGGGTCCCCAACTCCTTTCTAAGTCCATTTCTAAATTAACTCTATATTTCACAGCGATAATAAAAGGATGTATTTGGAAAACGAAGGAAAAACACACGAACAATGCGCATGATGAGGCTTTTCAGAAAAAAGGTGATCGTGGACAAAACGCCTCTCTAACTGTACAAATATCGTTGGTCTCGACTCTAGGAATCATGAGGGAATATTAGACGTGAAATGAGAGGCACACCAATGATGCCTTTCTCTTGAAGCCTCTCCAAGATAGTGCGATCGATGACTCAAAGGCTTTCTATATAGATAAGAGAGGTAAATATATTTTTATATCCTCTAATCTTGACTGTATTAATTGACACTTTAATCCTTATTTATTTATTTTATTACGTTGCATCCGTCAATTATTAATTTTAAATAATTTGTATCACCCATTAAAAAATTTATTTATAAATAGTCATTTTTTAAAAATAAAATTATAATTTCGCACGTTAAAAAATTATTTTTCATCAAAATTAATTGATAATTTTAAAAGAGCGTGCAAACTATTAAAATCAATAGATAGATGTAAAGTGATAAAAATAACAGATTGAGATACAAAGTCTCATTATCTCTATAATTGGAAGTTGTAAAATGTATTTAATATATATAATATAGTTGCTATGGGAAAAAAAAAAAGTGTCTCCATATCACATGTTAGAAAAGCTTATTTACTTTTAAGTTTTATTTGTGAAAATTGAAGAAAGTTGAAGAAATTCACCTTGTTCGTATCAACAGGAATGCAAATTTTAAATTATGTGCAAAAATGACACTGCAAAATTTACATAAGATGATATTATGTCACTGATAAAACAACAGGTTGTGTCTAGGGTTATTGGTAATTGCCAAACTTAAGATGATTTTATAATCTTATTGCTTTTTTTGTACCAGTAGACAACTGAAAGACCCTCATATATATTGAATTATTTTCAGCTGAAAAAATATTTTCTTTGAACAAGATCAAATACATTTGAGAGAAGCGCAAGAATTTCTGATTGATTTTCCACCAACCACTCGAGTTTCTTAGCGATCTATCCAAAACTTATTCAAACCATGGTCGACTGCATTAATTGAAGGTCTTCTTCTTTTTCCCCATAGGCTCGGTACATATTATAAATAATCCTCGAGTACAAAATCTAGGGGGCAGTGCCCTTATAAATTAGGATCCTATACAAATAGGTCCTAGTACTTTAGGGCAAACAGGGGTACTTACCATTAACTCTCAAGCTTCTGCCATGTACTCCTCTTTAACCTCCCATGAAAGATGTTGCAGCTGCAAGATGTAACCAGGTCCAAAATACAAGAAGACCAAGCGGCTGAAGTTCGTTTGATCGATCGTGACTAATAGTTTCTTGATTTTTCGACGTATTTATTTCACCCCATATATATATATATATATATAACAATGTTTTTTTTTAGGTAACCCTAAATATATTGATTCTCCAAAATACAGCGTAGCCCATAAATGCATGAAAAGAAACCAGAGAAGCCAACACCCACACTCGGATGTTTCCTCATCGGCACCAAGATTTCAATATTGTGAAGCTTTCGAGTATTCATCTCGATCTTAGGGAATAGCTTCTTTTTGTCAGTCGGGGAGTCTTCATTAATTTTTATCATACAATACTACACATTATGACTAGGACTTACTGTTCTCGTCTTACAGAATATGTCAGACACTACGTACACACTAATAAATAATACTATTTTTTTTAAAAAAAATAAAATCTTTTGAAGAAAAATATGCATGCCTGTTTGACGTCCTTCAAAGTTTTGAAGCTCGAGAAAAGGAAAACTTTGAAATATTTTTTAAATGCAAAAACTAAAGTCAAATGCATATAGTGTATACTTGAGAATTTCAATTTTACAACGAAATGAGTAATTGCGTTCCCATTGATTATACTGAGGCGATTGTACAGACATTTTCTAATTTCATAAACAACTAAATAAGCTTAATTAATTATCTATTCTCTGGGATATATTTATGCTAAAAAATTAATTCGACCGCATAGCATGATATATATCTTTTGTGCTTCGATAAATGTTACCACTTTTATTGTTTCTCGAAGAAATAAATTCTCCAGAATGTGCTATATATATATATATCTGAAATTTATAGTGTCACGCATGAGATTCTGCCCAACCTTCCAAAAGGGTTCTCTTAGTACTGTTTATACTTTAGAAAGAAAGGGGTAAGTTTCATCTCGGCCTCCAGATTCTGCTAAGGGAATAGAAACATCACAAACATGTCGTTTATTCCTTGGAACGTGAACATTACAATGAACCCGACATCATACAACGACAAGTAGCAGACATGAATTGTTATTATCATGCCCGATTCTGTCTAAGAACATATTCTCCGTCGTGTTTAGAAGTGGAGGTGGAAAGTAACGCGCGTGCACTATAATTTTCAAACAGGAGAGAGCGACAATGCACGTGGAAAGAAATTTTTGAACCCTTCATTAGAGAATTACCTTCGTCAAACTCTTCCGACAAGGAAAAAGTTATCTTGGAAAAAAAAAAAAAGACAGGGAAAAAGGTTTCAATTCGTCTGCTTTACAGTTTTGATGCCAAGTTAGAAGAAAAAAAATCCTTGGCTTTGCAGGATCTGATCATTAAAGGACAAGTAGTTGTGAGATCTATCACTATGATCAGTCATGATTCTGGGAAAAATTAAGAGTATAATCTTCCTCGAATAGCTATTTACGTAGTACTCTAAAACAAGCCGGAAGATATTTATAAAAAAAAAACTCTTAAAACAGTTTTAACCGATCTTGATCATCTAATTCCTAATTAATCACGTAACTCGTGCTTCAGGGCTTGCATGCATTCATTTTCACTCTAAAAATAAAGCAGTCACTCAATCGAAAGCCTCGAATAGCGTGGCCTAAGTACTATGGCCAAAGGAGGCCATGGCCCCCAAGTTTTAATTAATATCTATGAATTCGTCTCATTTGAATTGTACCTAGCTATCTAATATTTTGCCCGCAACTTGCAGTAAAACGAACAACTCGCCTGACTTGTATATTGATGTTCTAGCTAGCTAGGTTTGATCCCGTAATAATTAAGGAACCTCAGTCCTCAGCGACTTCTTGCCCTCCAGGATTGGCGGATAATATGCGATCGAAGAACACGAAGTTAACCTAGTTATATTGAAATATTAATTAATTATACCCATTTTACGAACTTCGTTCTATAATCACCTGAAGTCTTAATAGCAAGTGGGTCCACATATATCCGTCTTTGTCAGGTGGTCAAAACTCAAAAGGCCAGTTAGGGTCCTTTAATTAATAACTAGTCGAAAAATTAATGCAGTATTTGAAACAAATAGGAAGAAAATCAGAGGAGATTTTACCACAGCTAAACCAGTACATTAATTTACATTAATGATAATAATAAATCACCTCAGGAGCAAGGTTGATTTGGATCCCTGACAGTTCTTCCATCTGGCTGATAATCTTTTGTTATCTTAGGTACGGCCTGAACCCTGTATTACGTCCACCCCCTCGCTTGAATTTTGAAGATCAGTAGTACGGCAATATATTTAATTAAGAAATTCTGGTTTCGCTTGTCTTTTTCTAGGCATGCAGGGAGTTGATCAAACGTTAAATGTTAAATGTTAAGATTATGATAATTAAGTTCATAATGTTCCGGGTATATCATTTTGCTTATGAGAATAATAGTAGTACTACGTACTCTATCAAACGTTATGTTTGATCAACTCACAATTGCATTTTGATCATTGGCCCTCTAATTTATAAAGATAATAAAGCTAGCATTATGAAGATATGCTTATAGCAGTATTAATTTTTGTTTCCCTGAGCATGGGTATTGGCCCATATATATATATTATCTAGCATAATGAATATATGCTTATAGCAGTATTAATTTTTGTTTCCCTGAGCATGGTTATTGGCGCATATATATATATATTTAGTGCCTAAAACATTCTTAGTATACACGTTGAAGCCCAATGAGAATTACGAGGATTCTTACATAATTCAATCACATTCACGAGACATCTTTTTGAAACATTAATATGCAACAACACAAGCATAAATTGCAGTTTCTGTGTTCCTTCTAGCTAGTAATTAGTACAGATATAGTAGACTACAGTAATATATATCTAGCTATCATATAAATGTGGGTGTGCGCGAAACTTTCTAAATGTATGGGTTAGATGTCAGCAAGGACATCTCAAATTAAACTTCAAAACCTAGCAAAGGGCGCTTTAGATTTCAAGCTGAATTAATCATATTATAGAAGAGAACTTCAGGATCCTAGTGCTATAGCGTATTCTAACTTCCAAAGAGACATTAAAAAGAGAGAAAAATTATATATAGTACTTGATAGAAAAGGTGTAGAAGCCCACAAGACAGGGACAAAGTAAACTCCTTAGTGATCATCGGACATACTGATGGAATTAAAACTCATTGGATAGACTGATGAAGAACATGGATCGATCAGTCACACTTGGAACCAACAACGATTAATAGACTAAAAAGGTACATAATGGAAAATGAACGTACGTGAAGGTTAAAGCAACTGCTTAGGCGTGACATTGCCCTCTAGGCCGGCTATTTACTTTTAATTACAATCGTAATGGATGATGGTGCGATGATATGGAAACTCCAGTTCAAACACAAAAACAAAAAAAAAAAAGAAGCTCAGGTACTACTTTCAATAGGTAAATCTTCAAAGTCAGACAGAGTCAGTGGAAATATTGAAACCAACGCTCTGGAGCGTAGTTGAACAGGAGAAGTATAAGTCATTTTGAGTACTAGGCCAGCGTCATCAACTTATCAGAGTTCGAGCATCAAAAGGTCGACGAAAACTCTGCCCAAGAAAAGAAATGATGTATGCATACTATTTAATTTGTTTCTCAGTAAAATTCAAGCCAGACAATTTAGATAGCTAAGCAATTGTAATTGTTCTGATCCCTGGTATAGGGTCATGAGTCTAATTTAGCTCCCGTAGCTAGTTACCTTGGTATATATATATTTCTTCAAAGCGTATAGCTTAGTCGGGATCATAACAATCTGTTCTCAACTACCCAGAAAAAAAGATAATAACCTGTTGTAAAACCAGAAATGCAGCATGATCTTAATTCAAACAAGAAATAAGCATCTCCAAACACACGTACGTTTCAAACAGGGATCACTCTAAATTTGATCTGAATCAGAGGCGTAGAATTAGATGCAATAGGCACAGAAGGAGAAACATAGGCCAAAAGATGAAGCAGCATGTTCTCAATTCAGAAGGATCTCTATGAGCATGCCTTGTGTGTTGAATCAAACCACTTTAGCTGATAAAATAAGATCCCACTCCACAACCCTACAATGTCAATATGAGATCAATTGTTTCTTAACATTCTAGAGCTTTAATAATTTTGTTCATAATGCTTGTCTTGATCGTAATTAGCATTGAACAAAATATTTACAAAAAGTTAGCTCCATGATCTGCGGGCCCCGTCAAACCCGTAGATATATGTTGACGTTTAATGACAACCAAATCTGATGATGGACCTACTGTGATAAAGATTCAAATCTGAGAACTAGGTAAAGCAATCCACCGGTAAGAAAAACTAATATAAAATTTCATAGCATTGTAAAGACATTCCTTTGATAGTTCTTTTTTCCTTTTGATTTGTTAATGTCCTATATTTATGGGTCCCTTGACTCAGCTGAAACCATTTTGATATATCATCCTATACACAAGACATACAAAACAAATCCGAAGTGTTGGTTACTAAAGCCAATCAAATGGGAGACTATAGACAACAAAATCTCTAGACTCTAGCATCTACTAGTGCCCCCATCCTTTGTACTCAAAAGTACATGAACAAGGATTTCATTCCAATAATCCCACAAATACCACAACGTACAAGAGCCATTTGTAAACCAAGAAACCACCACGATGGAGTCACATTACTCCACTATAAATTCTCAATCCCCATTGCTGTTCACAAACTTAGTCCATGAAGCACATTCTGTACAATTATTAGTCCCCATGCCATAGGACCTAGCATTCCCAACAATGATATCACCTTTATTATTCCTAACTACACCACCGCCACCACTCATGACAGGATTACCAAAACTACTCCCATCCAAATCGAGTTTATAAAAATTATTCCTAGGTTTAATACAGGACATAAACCTAAGTGAAGATCTTGCCGGAACTGCAACAGGAAGATTATGAATTGGAGACTAATTCTATCAATACTTGACAGATGAGAAACCGAGTGAATCAGTTGAGAAATATCAATAATGTTGCCCCTAATTATACGGATAACAACTATTGCATCAAATGTCTCACCCGCCATCCTAACTAGACAGTGATGGCACTTTGGCGTCCAAGTAATATTAGAAGGGAGCTCGAGTCCAGTAATAATACCAACTTGAGAGCTACTTCTGCCCTTAAGCCACCAAAAAGAAGTTTTAGACCACCAAGAACAATTTGCCACAAAGAATATCCCAAGTGCATTAGAAAAAAATTTCCAAACTTGAGACAAAATCATTGTACCTGAACTGTACTTGTAGATGACATCTCCTCTTCAATTTCTAAACTGAATGACACAATGGTGAGAGGGGTTATGGGTTTGCATAACAAATGAGACAACAAAGTATTTCATAACAAGAGCCCCGTCCACTCTAACTGTGACGTTAAGACTGAGGAGCTCACACTGCCTGTATAAACAGTCTCTATCTCCCAGTTAAAAGTAGACGTAGACAAATGGAACTTTTTGTTTCTGAAACTCCATCATATTAGCGAAAGACTATCTGTTGCACGACTGTTTGAACTGAAGTGCTTTGTTCTATTCCTTTACTCTCTATCCATAGGAAAAGCGAGTTATAGGAGAAGGCAAAAGGAGAAAAGCAACTGACCCACATATATAATACCAACCAAATAAACGAGTGTAGTGCCAGACAAATCTGACACATGATCTTTGCAAAGTTATATCCACCCTTTTCAATACCTGAATGAATGATTTGCGAAATCCATTAACAGACTAGAATGCAAAACAAAAAAAAAAAAAGAAAAAAGAAACACTCAAAATAGACATACAACATGATCTGGAAATCTATTACTTGTCATAGACGACCTTTCAAAGTACATATATCTATGACAAATTGGATGTTTAAGTCACAGGGATCTTAAACTACGACTAGAACATGCTTGACTAAAGCTGCTGCTACTACGACGACAACTATTAATGCCACTACTGTGTGCATTACGGGATCAAAGAGTACAAAATAGTTCATACCCACCAATTTCAGCATAGTTTCTGAAACACAGACATAAAGGAACTCCTGCTACATAAGGATACGCAGTAATAAAAGATCAGAAATACTTATTCAAGATTAACGCAAAGTAAAGCGCTCGAACACCGGTACGAGACGATGAAATTTCCCACCATCATGGTCTCATGCAGATTTATTTGATCTTACTGACTCGCATTCGAAGGCGGTGGCAATGCAGCTGGAGGCTGAGGCGGGCGCTTGCGTTTCTTCTTCTCGTAGCTAATCCCCCTCGCCTTCGACTGTGAATCACGAACCTCTCGCAGATAGAGCCTCACCGCTCGAGCACCAAACGGGTTCGCCTCGGGCTTGCCTCCGTGCTCTTCGAAGGCGGCCCGGAGGCGGCCGATGAGGGCGTCGAGGGACCCCCAGGCTTGGCGTAGTGGGCATGGGCACGGCGCAGGTGGGTTTGGGTGCCCAAAGAAGGGACAGAGCTGGGTGTGGACCTTGGTCTTACCGAACTGGTCCAGGTACCTGAGGAATTCCAGTACATGAGCCCCACTGCAGCGGGAGAGAGAGAGCGGTGGGCGGTGGTTCCGGAGGTACTGTCCAAACGTGTTCCAGTCGCGGCGCTTTTGGTTCTCATAGCGGCTGAGGGTGGAGGAGGACGAGGATGATGCTAGGTTGTGAGCTGAGGTATTAATTGGGTTTGTGTTTGTGTTTGTGTGTGTGATTATGCTGTTGGTGCTGAAGTTGATGCTTGCGCTGTCTGTGTTGGTGTCAAATTCGTGAAGTGAATCCATGTCGAAGCGTCTTAGGTTTCTTGGATCTTGAAGCGGTAGTGAGATTTGGTTTTGTTTTTTCTAGTGTTCTGGGTCACGGTTGTTTTTTGATTATGGGAGGTAGCTAGGTTTCTAGGGGTCAAAAGAAAGTACTTAGGAAAGAACTATAAATAGAAAGAGTAAGCGAAAGCAGAAGGTGTCGGAGTTGATAAGAGGCTGTGAGTTTATGGTGCTTAAGATCTAAGATCTGCGATGATGAAGCTAATCAGAACAAGTTTTGGGTGTCACTGTTCGTGAAGGCGAAGAAATGGGACATCCAAAACGTCTCTGATCACAAGCAAATTTCAGGTGGACTGGATTTCAATCATGTCATGGGAGAAAGAGAGAGAGAGACATTCAGGCCAGCAGGCAGGAGACAGAGAGAGAGAGAGAGAGAGAGAGAGCTGTAAGAAAGTTAGAAAGAAGAAGATTTCGGAGTAGAGGGAAGATGACGATGACGGGGTTGATATATAGGCAGGAGAAAATAACAGTAGTGCTTCGCACTGTTTTTTAATGCATAAGTTTCCTGTATGTGTTTTTTTTTTTTTTTTCGTCTCCTTTGAGGTTCTTTGAATCTTTTCTCTGATCAATCCTAGAAACCTTGAAAGGCTTGTGAAATAGGGGGTACCTTTTGTTAACTTTGATTTTTGAATGACGTTTTGAAGAAAACTGGCAGATGATTTTCCTTTTATTTTTTCCCGAGAAAAAGGGGATGCGAGCGAGTTCTTCCTACGCCAAGTGAGAGAGAGACAGGCCAAAGAAGAAAAAAAAGTTAGAGTGAGACAGAGACAGAGACAGAGAGAGAGAGAGAGAGGGATTAATGCTAATTCATAATTGGGTAAGTAGAAGAAAGTCCTTTAGGGCTTTTATGGAAATTGAAAGAGGTTGACAGTGAGGGAATGAGAGAGAGAAGGGCAGAGGGAGTTGATGGATGGAGACAAGACAGAGCCATTGGTTTAAAAATGTGAGGGAATAACATGATTTTGTTTCTTCACACCTTTGTGTTGATTGACAACACCTTTTGCCAATGACCACTTTACCCTCGACTGGTTTTCATTCGGGACCAACTAGCTTATAAATATTTCACAGCTTAGGCATGGGTCTCTCAGCCACAGTAGCTCGAAACAGTAGGTTCAATGCACATCACCGCCATATATATAGATGGTGGGTCTCATGTTAAAAAGAGAGGGCCCATTGTCAATATGTTGTGGCGATGTGTGTGTGTGTCTATATATATATATATATATAATAATAATAATCTCCAGCTACCCAAGAGGCTATTTTGGCTAGGGTTATCACGCACAGAGAAAAGTGGGGAAAAGAAGTAGAATTAACAGATGATTTGTAACCCTTCATGCACAAAGAAAATATAAACGACAGTCCTGGTTACTTTAATTTTTAAAGATTGTTTTATTTCGTGGTAGGAATGTTGACTTGTAAAGATGGGCATGTGCATATATTTCGAGGTAGGAATAGATAGGTTACTTATGTGGTATGACGTGAATGGTGATTCATATTAATTTGTGTTTTTGGGACCCTCCGTGCGGGGATGGATAGAATCACCTTATCATCTCCATGAAAATCAGAGCTGCTACCCAAATAATTAAATTGTGATTTAGAATCATTTTTCGCTATGCTTCCTTTTTTTTGTTTTGTTTTGTTATAAACTTACTCTCTAGAGTTCCTGTGAGATTGATTTTTAAAAAGTTAGTCTCTAAGGTACAACTTTTAACATGTCGATTTATGTGCTCTATTTTTCAGACATAAAATATTAACCCATTAATTAATACAGGATTCGAAATAGACTATCTGACCTTACTAATAGACATCTCGATCCAAACTTAATGTCAGTATTTTGTTAGTCAACTAATGTTTGATGGACGAAAAGACCATAGAGACCGACCCGTTCAAAATGGTACTCCAATGACTGATTTGTTAAAAGTTATTACAATAGAACCGTAGCGGTAAATAAGCTTTAAAAAATATACGAATTACTACCCACATGCATCTTCGATCCTAACTCTAAGCACAAGATTGATCGATCTAAGCCCTGAGGCATAGTAGGATCAACTAGGGGCGCAGGGGTATTCTACTCTATGGATCACTAGCCAAAATTTTCCATCAAAATCAGCTATAGTACTACTGACACAACCAAATTCCAGTTATTAGTGTATTTAAATATTGGCGTAATTCCGTGACAATATAAGTTCAAATTAAATTGTAATTTCTTATCAAATAAATTTGGTCTAAATGTTCAAGAGAAAAATGAGTCTCTCAACAATTTGTTCAAGAAAAGAATTCTACTAGTAAGTTGCTTGTTCCATGTTGGAACAAAGCCTTCGCAGAAAGGCTTGCTTGACTGTAGCTCGACCCTGTTTCGAGCGATAATCGACAATTTTCAAAAGCTCAACTTTTCAAAGTCTTATTCTACTTAAAACTCAAGGTATTCTTTTAAATACTTTGAGACGTCGACTTGATAGGCATTATAATATTTCCTATCTATCTATTACTAGAGAGAAAAAGATTCTCTATGTAAGAGAGGTAGTCTATTACTCTATTCTTTATTTGAGTTTCGATTTAAGAGAGAAAACCTTTTAAGAGATTCAATAACTAAATTACTTTTTTTTTTTCTTTCACCCATCACCTTGAAGCCAACCTTTAGTTGTGAAGCCTTCAGATGCTGAGAGAGTTTGGTTGCCGAGTGTTCTAGTGTTGAAGAGTGAGATCGTTCACGAAGAGTCCATAAGAATAATCTCAAGGATCTAAGATGATTACTACACAGAAGCAGGTCCGAATAAAGCTATTCAGATTATTACATTGGAGTTTTCAGAGACAACAAATGGGTTTTGCCAATGTCTTAATCACTCATTTGTAAAAGTTTTTCTTCGTAGTGGATTTCGAGTGGCGCTATTAGTCTAGATTTTTTTTTAAGCGTGTTTCAAAAGTTTTCCACTTTATCAACAAAATCTCATATCTTTATGTGATTTGGAGTTTGATTTATTTTTTCACATATTATTATTTTGTTGGTTGAATTAGTATTTGTTCAAATCTAGGCTTGAAAAATTTTGAACATGTTTAGAAACTATTAGATAAAATTTTGATTACGGGTAAACACCATGCCGTAGCTAGGTTTCACAAGGGAAAAAAAAAATAAAAACCACGCTTTTAGTAGCCGGCAAACAACCATCCCCTTTTAAGAGGTCATGTCTATGCAACTTCCTATGGTGTGCCAAGGCCGTGTTGCTCGTATCTATGCTTTATGCCCCCGAGAACTGTCGTATTCAATAGTAACGCAACTTCATACGGCCAGTCGTATTCAATAGTATTCTTATATATATGAGGGTTCTGCCCAAAGTTTTTTTGAGATTCTTGTCTGCTTAATTAGAGGAGCTTTGTTCTTCACTGCCCCTTTTCAAGGGCGTAATTAGCTTATATTTGCATTACTGTTTGCGTTACCTATGTATCTCCCTAATTTTGAAGGCGAGTTCGAACCTTCTCAGCCACGAGATTGGTAAGATAAAATCTCAAAATAAGATGTAGCATCATGACTTCTGTATATATATAGATCATTAAATTTATATGTTGAAAATTAGATCGGTCAAATGTTCCAAATAAATATGATGATTGATCACTTTTGTGCACTAATTAAAGAAGCATATTATACATAGTCCAAACAATGTGTTTGATGCGTTTTACTCTCTTTTTTTTTTCGTATACTTGAACTTTAATTCAACGTTGATCATTGGACATGTTTTTGTAAATGCTAATTAAGCTATTTTATAGATTCCTGGAAAATGAAAAGTACTTTTATACCAAAAAAGTTGAAGATTCAATCAATATAACTTTTTCACAAACTCTAATATAACTTGTTCACATACTCCAATAGAATTTACAATTCCTCTAATAAAAAAAATTCTGCTGCGCTCCCAATATCCAAAAAAAAATTTAATTACACTTTTTTTTTTTTAATAGAACTGCGAGGTTATGATCCAAGTCCTTGATAAAAATCTTAGTTTTGGCTGGCTATCCACCATAATTCCGTAAGAGGTCCCATTGACATATGCTGACTATACACCAGAATCCATTTATGATGTGTTTTGAGGGGTACTTAATTAGCAATAGATTGGAATGGATTCAACCATGTAATTAGATAATCATTCTTTTAACATCAAAAGTCACTCTACATGATGCTGTTAAACAATTCAACTATACCAAGCAACTCAACCATGATTTCAACATTGGCTGAATACATTGAGTACCTAAACCTAAGGAATCAGTGAAAAAAACCTAAACCTAAGGGATCAGGGCAGTTCACAAAATTATATCCTGCAAAATCCAGGACAGGGAAGAAGTAATGCAATGAAGTGTTTTATTGTACATATGCGAACTAGCTAGCTAGCTGTAATCTTTGGCAAAAACAAGAGGTATCGTAGGTTTAGTATGAAGGACGTAATGCATGTGCATCGCTTACGGTAGATCAGTAAATAAACACAATTAGATAAATACGAAGAAAGAAATGGCATGGACGAACAAAACAGAATTACAGATCTCTAATATATATATATATATATATATATATATATATATCAACTCAAATAATGTATGCCTTTATTTTTACCTTATGAGGGATGATAAATATCCTCTTGAATGGCTAATTCATTAGGTCATGTGCAGTGATCAAATTGAGTTTTGGAATCCATAATTAAGGTTTTAATTAATATATTAGCATGTATCATTTCTACCAATCAAATATGTATGATCTTACTAATGATCATGTTAAAATTTGGTGTGATAAAATCTCAGTCATCCAATTCGAACTCAATAAGTGTCATATAAAGAAAATATACGTACGTCCATCAAGACCCCACTGAAGTAGTGAAGTTTATTAAAATGTTTCATATATCAATGACATGTATATATATGGCATGTGCATGCCCTTGATCACTATATATGAAGCATACCATTCATGTCTTAATAGGTAATTTTGATTTGTAAAATTGAAAATCTATAGCAGGTAATTATTTTTCTAAAGAAAAAGAACATACCTCTTTCTGAGTCCGAAAATGCTAAAATCGTCAGTGGGTACTCCATTAATTTTGTTGTTCCACTTTCTTAGTATATGAAAAGTTGAAAGCGAGTTCTATGACACACTATGCCACAGTCTTCGTATGTCACTAAATAAAAGATAAAAGTAATAAATGAAAAAAAAAAAAAAACTATCTTTATCCTCGGCCGGCTTTTCTAGCATCCATGCATATATAGACTACACAAAGGACCGAGTCAGACCCCAAGTAATTAAATATAAATATGATTGGAATGACGCATCTCTTTTTACTCTCTCAAGTTAATTAAATAAATTCTACCCTGTGTTAGTTGGATTCAATAGAAATTAAAAAGGGTAATTTGGTCAAAAGAAGATTGGACAAGGAGGGGCTGGCTAGCTGTAGATGATTAATTACTTGGTAAATTAGTCGTAACTAAAGTTGCAACAGAGTAGGATATATATAGTTTCTTCACCCCCAAGCTCACACCTCCCAAGAGATGAAGGTGGATCTCTACGTAACAAACAGGTTATAAAGTAGGCAGGTTCTGTCACCATATTCCACCTGCAAGGTCATGTAGTCAAACGTACGGTAGTCAAAGGTCTTGTGAGCTTCTAAAGACCCATGATTTCATGATACCAGCTCTTATCAATCACTCGGAAAAGAAAATTCTGAAAATTAAAAATTAAAAAACAAATACATTTCAACTTAGAAATTAAATCTGCATGTTTAGTTAGGAAGTATCATCTAGTTTTCATTTTTTGGTTTGAATTACGAGTTTTATCATATTTTGATAAAAAAAAATTTATCAAAATGTATCAATATTTAGCCTTTCTAAAATTAAGTTATATTTTTGAAATGTATACAAACTAGACTAAGTGACACAATATGACGGTTGAATCTTTTGACAGGGCGACCATTGATGAGTTTTGTGGTTAATTGAGTATTCAGAGTTGAGAGCTCGAACTACATAAATTTATCAATCTACGCTCTCTCGTAAGATCTTATAACCATCAATATTGTTTCATTTAACCATTTAATCATGCATTTCAACTATAGGATCTTACTAGAAGGTGCACATTTATGAATGCTAATAGTTTAGAGACTTAATGCAACAAGATTAGTAGTTTGGATTCAAAAGTGAAATTGGCCAAGTAATTTAGGGACGAAAAATGATATGTTTCTCTTTATTGAAATCTTAGTTGCGAAGTCTACGTATGAAGAAGTTATTGCCGGTACTTTGAGATATTTACACTCAATTACACAAAACATGGATTTTGGAATTTCTTAATAGGATTAAAATTATGTCGGAATGAAAGCACCAGTTATATGCATGCAAAAGTATCCAAAAGTTATCTTGGAAGATATATTGTTCTTGATCCGTCAGATATTCTTTGATAGACCCGGCCTCTTCTATCTCCTCATGAACATCTTATATCCCAAAAGGAAATTGAATTATCCAGTAACATTAAATTGCGAGGTACTTTTACTATTAAGTAAAATAAAAAAGCTAAAATGAAACCAAAAAAAAACACGAAGTGTACTTATTTTATTTTTTGGTGCTAAATGGGTAAATATAACAATTTATGTGCCTGTAACAGGATAATTATTACACGTAACGTGATATAAGAGGCAGCAAATAGGGCAATCAATTGGCTGATAATTGGTATTTATATTTGCTTGTGGGTATTATAAAATGTGACAGCCTTTTTCGTGGGAAATTTTATTTTGCACCCCTAAATTATGGAGTCAATGTCACTTTGAGAGTCTGCAATAGTAAGTTCATCACCCTCGAATTACTAAAATTCATAAATGTGCGCCTCCAAATAATATCCGTTTATACTAATCATGTCACATGGCCTATTTATAACACACGTGGTACAATTTTAACGATAGGATCTTATTTGAATGTGTACATTGATGAATTGTAATAGTTGATCAAGAGCTCAATGTGACGAATTCTGTAGTTCAGACTTTCAACACTCAACCATGATCGAAGTATGTTTGGAAGATGATGAAATTTTTTGGAATTATAAGAGAGTTAGTGTGAAGATATAGATAATTTGAACAAATTTTTTATAATTATTATAATAGAAAGAGATGATTTGATGGAGAGAGATAATTTTTTTAAATTTATTATTGTTATTATTTTAAATCTCAAACTAAAACAGAATTAAATTCAAAAGAGAAGGAAAATTACTGTAAGTGAGTGTGAAAAAAGAAAAAATGAAAACTTTCTTGACAAAAATTTTAAGTTAATTATGTTTGGGATTGATAATTTTTGAATAGAGATCATTTACAAACATGACCTATATATACTCAAATTTACGTAGCAAATTGCGAGGCTAGAAAATCAAGGCCATTTCCTCTCTTCCTTTCTCTCCTCGAAGAATATGTGGTGGAATTTCTTTGATTACACGCCAACTAATAACCTAAATCAGTCGTAATATTCGATTTAGTACGAACACGGTCTTATTTGTCCTTTAACCAGATGTTTAACATGGATTTAACAGCAAGATTTCAAAAACGAGATCCGGGTAGCGGATAAAGAGGCAAAGCCTACCCGCATATTGGTCTCCTTATCTTCTACTAAGAAAAGAAAAGTAGCACTGGCACATCATGTCACAAATCTTTTCAAATTTGAGACAATATATATGTGTAAAAGAGCTCTGCTGTAGCTTTATCACAGCCAAACATTACAAATTTTCACAAGAGTAATTGCTTATCTTTTGGCATACATTTGAAGCCTCGAACCAAAAGTGCCCAAAGTACCCAAAATGAGGAAAATGCTTACTGTTGTTTTAACCCCACCATACGGAATCTGTCTGGCAGTAAACTTATACTCAACTTGCAGAAAATCCCTTAAGAAAAGTGATGAGCAGTTCTCATTGACCATATCCGTACAATGAGCTATAATCTCGACTTTATATGTTGCCCCTTACTTTGAGGACAATGTTTAGCTCCTAATTAATGTTTGATTCTTGACGTAGAACTGCAAGACCACAACAGTCACACACTGATCATCAGCTTGCACTCAGAAGGTTTACATGACAAACCAGATTGGTTCTTCAGTATATCCTGCCGAAATTAGTAACTATTGTTTTACAAATTATTTTTAATGCTTTTATGCCCATATTACCTCAGATAATTAAGATTCTCTATAATTCTCTTTTTTATTTTTACTGTATAATTATTTAGAGAGAAAATTATAATTTTTTTGTCCCGCTTGCACTAAATTAATTCAGAGACAGAAGATGTGAATTTTATATTATTTAAGTTATCTATATATAAATTTCGGGCAATAAAAATCTTATAATATTTAATTATTATTTTGTCTATCTTTCTTTGAATTGTATGGTACAATTAAGACATAAAATTATAGAGGATCTTTATTCTTACTTACATGCTAATTGAAAATTCTTGATTTCCTTATTTTCTTGTGAATATTACTGATACCTGGTGAAAGCCATGAACTTTCACTATCAGTGGGCTGTATGGCATAGAATACAATCATTTTGGAATGTTATTTTTTTCGCAAGTAAAGTGACAATTTTGGAAGGTTATTAGTTATGAGGCTAATATTCTAAATTAACCTTATAAAGAAACATCAAACAGTAAGTGAGAACATTATTGTCTATCAAAATTATTGCTTTCTTTTCAAAACTTTCAAACAATTTTTGATTTTTGACATATCAATTAGTCACGATGATGTGTCTCATATTGGACCACCCGTTTAAAATAGCAAACTAATGTCCACTACAAACAATCAACTCTGGCATATAACAAAGTAAAAACGTGTTAAATTAGGTAAAAGTCATTGTCACGATTTAATTACTTGATCGGAATACAGTACTATAATCAGGCAACTGTGAATTTTTTTTTTTTTCATTTTTTTCTTCCTAGGCGACTGATTCCAGGTTCTAGACTGTGACTCTGATACCGACTAATTATGCAGGGAACATAGTTTTTCCCGTATTTTGTTTTTTTCGTAAAAGTGATGACTGCTTCCATTAGTATGCCTGCATTCTCATCTTCCAAACATATACATTTAGAGGTTCAATTTTGCAATGCTTGACTATCATATGCGTTAATGCAGTAATCGTATCAGCAACCATAGATCCAAGTTAAAATTGTTTCGCTATACCATGCATATCTGCACAACCTGAGCTCTCATAAGTCATACCAGATGTATTAACCTTTAGCTGAAAGAAAGAAACAATTTCTAGGAATGTGCAAAGCTGAGACCTGCTGTACCTTGTTGAGCGGAAGAAAATGAGAAAGACATATAGTTTGATTTGATTCAAAAACTATATTATTATATATAGTTCTTTAATTTATATTTATATTTATAGTTATATAGTATATATATAATAATAATATAGTAAAGTTTTAAATATTAAAATAGAAAACTCTTTGAGATCACTAACAAAATCAATAAAACTAATCAAAGACAACGTGAATATATATATATATGGTATAGGCTAATTTGTCTTCTTTTATTTTCTTTTGTTATTTCAATTAACATTTTCTGCACTTAAGATTATAGGTGCTGTTTTTTGGTGGTTCCTACATTCCCATACAAATTCATATATGCAATTTGCACTTGTTAAGTAGCAATCTTTATTCTTTAATTTGGAATAACAATTTGAGATCAGGAACCTTATTCTTAAATTCCAATTTCGTTGGTACTATTTCTTGAGACTATTAGAATACAAACTAAACAATTAGATTCACATTTCCCAATAGAAGCACTTCATATATGAGGTATAGAAAGGGTTAGATCTTTACAAGACCAAAGAAAAATGTTCATTTGGAGGAAGTGTATATGGTCGATTGTTTCGTTTGCTTCTAGTTAGCTGAAATGTTGGCATTTTAAAGTTTTGGGCCTCATTAAAAAAATTATAAAATAATCTATCTTTTTCTATTAAATAAATTTTTTCATTATAATATTTATTCAAATCTTACTCTTTTTTTTTTTTTTTTTTAAATTTTTTCACCGATTCTCATAAATTTTGGAAAGTTAAAAATTTTGAAATGTTAGAATTAGTAAAAAAATGAAAAGAAAGATGATTTAAATGAATTTTTTATATTTATTTGGAGTGAAAAATATGATTTAATGAGAAAATAAAATTTTTTATGTAATTATTTTACTGAGATAAAAATTTCAAAGGCCTCCTCCCAAACATCTCCTTAGGGCAAGATGTACGCTTGGCTCACCTCATTTCTGTAAATTTTCCCTGCAAATCCGTAATCTTCGTTGAAATAAATGGAAGCTAATACCCATTGGTACGGATGTACTAAGAAGAGCAGGAGAGACATGACATGCTACCTGTGCAGACACAACACAAAGCGTACTAGAAAGACGGAAAAAGAAAAACCTCGTGAAGTGAAAAAGCCGGTACGTATAAGCCTACAAAAATGAACAAAGTTTCCCCATTGGTTGAGACTCACAGTCACAGATGATCGATCTGTTCGAGTTTTTGTCAGCTTAAACATATGAAATCATGAGTCCCGACTTCCTCCTGCTTTAATTGGGGTTGACAACGAAAAAGAGCGATAGCCCCTGGTCTATGAATCTATGATGCTAATATACTCATGGGAAGCTAAACAGTTTTCCCCAGAATAGTGCCTGTAGATGAAGTGCCTCTGGGTCCTCCCTCCCCTTTGGCCCCGGCGTACTGCATTCTTTACACGCTTTAATCATATAAGTGGCTGCTAACTAGTTCTTGCTCTTTCATCATTTAATTATTAATCTCCCTTTTCACTCAATAATGGAGCACATGACTTCTGTTGTGTAGCTTTACTACCCGCCACAGCTCACTGCTGATACGAGCATATGTGAGTTTCAAAAGAGCCGCGTCGACGAAATATCGCATGGAAACCGCGAGCTCGGGGCACTAGGGAACCCTGCTGCCCCACCGACATGACCTTGAAATTTGTTTCCAATGCTTCGTATCGTTCACTGTATGCCTTAAAGGGGCAACGGCTAAGGTTTGCTACGAGTCACATCAATGCTATTTTTTCTTTTTCCAGTTCTCTTTCTTTTGTCCTTTTTGTTCGGCAATTATCTTCTATTTCAATCTTGCACACTTCGCGGGAATAAACCAACAAGTATCCTCTAATCAGTTCGCCCCAAAAGAGTTCCATATTTACGTCTTCCAAGTCTCTCTGATCAGATTGTTTTTGCTGTGGTCCTCGGCTACCTGAGCAATGAACTGAAGGAATTTTTGTACACATGCATGTAGGGCATTCATTGTAATGTACATCGTAAACAAGAAATGTCAATCAGGTGCTTGAACAGACTCGTAAATGTTCTTTATCTATAACCATATGGTGTGAAATAATTTCCTAATTCTGGACGATCCATTTTAGGCCGGGCATGGTGTGGCCGCGCAAGCCCCTGTCAGATTTTTCGAATTGTAACGACAAAGTCCTCCCGAAGTTCAGATATAACTTGAAAAGGCCCTGGGAAAGGAATCTGTCTTTCACCTGCCTCCCGTGAAAATTTTCGAGTTCACAACTGATTCTGATCACCATCTCAGCACGTTAATGTTTTTGTTTTTTGTTTTTTTCTTTTTCAACAAGCATAATATCATATTGCATTAATAAAACAGGAGGACAGAGAAGGTGGGGGTGGAGGACCCCAACAAGGAACCCTATACATTCGTAAGAGTGAAAGAAAAAGGAAAAAGAAAGATAGATTCAACATGGTCCGGTCACATATAAGTTTCCTGATACAAGAGCCAAGAAAAGGGACGCCAGCTTGATCACAGTTTCTGAAGCAATCCAACAGAGAGACTGCTTGGTTACATTTGCTGCAAAAAAATTTCACAGCAAGAAAGGGTGCACTGATGACAGATTGCAAAGAGACGATTGATGAACATCGCCTCTCCAATCATCTCATGTATTTCTTTTCCAATAACTGCGAGAAAAGCACCTAGCCCAAAACCACTGCTCATGATCCAGTTGAGAACTCGCCCATAATTGGATGGATGGTTGGGTCAAAGGTTCGGTGGGAGAAGTTGGCGGGATGTTGAAACAAAAACCATCACAAGTTCCTGACATAATAGCTCTTACGGAATACTTGCTTATTAAAAGGGGCATTCGTGTTACTGTTGTTGGTTTATTTTACAAGAGTCTGCAACTGCGTCTGCAAGTGTGCTTCGAAATCTGTGTTCAATTAAAAGTTCTAACTCGTGAAGTGGGCGTGGCCCTGGAGAAAGCAAGTCCGGGACCCCCCTAGTAAGTAGGATGTAGACTTCATCGTGGCCGTGCTTCTCCCGGTAGCTGTCGTTGTCGATGTTGTCATTGTTAATGCAGCGACGGGCACAAAAGCTTTATACTGGACAGTAACAGATATAGTTTACGCAACAGTTTGTGAACGAACACAAATCTCAATCTTACAACACAGGAATCTCGCACAGAAACTATTCCCCCTTTAACTTGACCTTCTTGTGTTTTTGTGTAGCACAATCATGTTCTGAACTCACATGCTTCAGTACCAGCTGAAAAGGTGGCTAATGTAATAGAAGTTGGAGGAGTGGTGGGCAGCCTTGCTCTTCTGCTTCTCCTTTGAGATGTATAACATCAGAATGGACAGTATCTATTGCTTCTGACTCCTGTCTGTAGTTACAACGTCTTTCTCACCTGCATAGTCGAACACTACAGATATCACAATTAGTTCCACTTTTATTAGGTTTGAATACCTCCTCAAGGATCCTCACAATATTAGTACCTTCTCCTGAGGTCTTATCATTCACTGACCTCTCCTTAGACCTAAAGGCTATAGAACACCACCTTTGATTGCCACAAATCATATTACTTTAATAGGTTAAAACTTCGAAGCTTGCTCTTCCCACAGATCATATTACCAAAAAAAGATATAAATAAAAGTTCATGTAGCACACTAATATGTTTAAGAGGTTGCCTGTACAAGGGGAATAGGTTTTATAACCTCAAGACCGCAACAGAAGCAAGTGACATACACAGGCAATAATATATTCAGGAACTCTAAGGTGTGGTTCCCAAATATTTAGGAGCGTTTCTTACTAATAGATGGACATAAACGGAATTCTTTAAGGCACCCAAAACCCACTGACCATTTCGAGCTCATTCTGCTTCATAGTCAAACAGCATACAGCCTTATAACCTGGTCAATCTTGGCACGACAAACAGGGCAGCCCCACTTCTTGGCTTGGATCTCATTCAAACAAGACATGCATCCAGCCATGTGGCCACAGGGAATGCATGCCCCCTCGACTGGAGCATCCAAACATATCACGCAAGATGATGCACCTCCATCCTCTTTCCTTTCACCAGCTCTAGCAGGTTCATCCACGGTAATTGGAGATGATATGTCCACAGGAGTGAAATCAATAGCTGGGTAATGAATAGGACCATCTTCTACGATGTCATCAGCAATTGGTGGAGCTGATGGGATCGAACCTTGGATGCGATTTGTTTGAGTTGAAGTAACGTAGTTGGGGTTCTGGGTTGGCTGACTTGGATTGCCTTCAGGGCCAGTTTCATGCATTGCGCACTCAGAACTAGCATTCGGTGAAGGTACTACTGGTATGCCCACAGAATTATTCAAACTAACAGATGAACTTGCTTCAGAGCTTGGGTGGGCAAGAAGGGTTGGTCTATCCTGCGAAGCAGACTGAATTGAGGCATTGATAGCCATTTCCATTTCTAAATCTTCAGCAGCTTGTGGTGCAGTGGCTGGAACAACTGGGGTCTGATTATCATGCACAAATGCAGAAGGCATTGCCTGGAAAGTTCAAAAGCATTCATTCATTAAAGAAAGGGAAAAAAAATGTCCAAAGAACTTGAGTACCCTTGTAAACTTCTAAAAAACAGGCATCTCCATACAATGATTGAGGCGGATTTTCCCATATTTAGCAGAAATATGTAAGAAGTTCCCATTCATGTGAAAATTCTTAAAGTAGTCAAACTCTGCCCTCGCATTAATTTAAAGATTAACCATCACTGATTAGAGAAAACAAAAACAGTGAAGTACTCCAAAAGGCTCGTTAGCGAGTGAGGAAATATACATCAGCAACCATTCTGCTGCTACAGCTGTGACTTTAGGACCATATTTCTTTCCTTCATTTTTTTTTAACTCTTAAGAAATATATTCCTCAACACACCACGCGCACTCATGTACACACACATGTAAATGTCAGACATCACAACATTTTAGCCAAATTATGCCTGCAAGGAGCTAAACATGTCCAGCCAAGCTGAACTTTGAGCTGTTTGACCATGTAGCTAATTATTTATATCTTGCATGTGCCAGAGAACCAAATAATTGGTAAGCAATGTAAAATTTCAACTCTCAACAGTAATTTTTAACAGTATGATATGTCCAAAGCAAATTATAATAGGGAATTGGTAGGGCTTCATAGACACGAGAACGCATTGAAGGCAAATTAAAAAGAAGATAACCATTGAATTCAAACCAGGGAAAAATCAGCTGAAGGCATATGATTAGGCATTAACGTCCCTCCAACCCATCCAATGGTTTCATGCTTAAATGAATTTAAGATTAATCTTATTTCTAATCTTAAGCAAGAGAATTAAATAATAGTGAGGGCATATTTGGTTGTCTTCTTATTCACCCATCCACAACTCCAATCTCTCTCTCTCTCTCTCTATGAGTGCATGCCACGTATTGGACCTTCCCAGTAAATGTTTCACCATTAGGGCCACCATTGGCACTGCAGTTCCAGAGACATAGTCCAGTATGCGGTTTTCTGTAAGTTGTGACCATTAACTATGCCAGCACCACTGTGGATGATATTTACTGGGCAACTACTCATTTTTAAGAATAATAAAACCAAATTATTGTTGTTGAATCCAATACCAAATCCAACTCCACGTATAGTTGAGTCTGTTTCATATTGCAGATGTCTCAGTCGGGTCTTATGTCATTGAGGCCACAATTATTAACTGCATATTATGATTGGTGTGCAGAAGATCACACATATTATGATCTTGCCATTCAATGTTTCAATCGCTTACGATAATCTCCATGAGTTTGCTCTCCTTATGGCCCTAATATTTAAATTAGGTATCAAACAATTACCTACTGCAACTTATCTGCAGGAAAAGCATAAATCTACAGTCCATGAAACAGGTGCTTCCACATTTGCACTTAAACATAAACAAATTACTTTCTGATTTGATGATGACAAGTCATAAACACCTCCCCAAACAATCATCACATACTTCCCTGTAAATACCTATGAGTTCCGCTTTCGCTCTGTGCATCAGATGAAAGAATAAAATCTGTAACAGAATTGTGGATGGTACCTGTGGAATTCCTTTGCAGGCATCACAAAACCACCGAAGTTGTTGCTTGTCACTTTCACTTGCAGGTGCAAGCTTAATGCGTGTTTCTGAAATTAAAGCATGCTATGTTCAACATATTAACTAAAACTGCTAATTCTCAAGCATAACAGCCACAGGAAGCCTACTGAATGAGCATCAATTTTTACACGGGCTATATTGGGCAAGACAACTATGGATTCAAGGCTGGAGAACAGCATGGGAATAGGATTAGTCCCACTTTCTCATACACCTGACTTATAGGCTACCTAACACTTTTGTCATGTGCTTCTTAATTCTCCCATTGCTAACAACGTTTAGTTCAACTTTTTATTCAACTTCATGCTTTTAAATAGGTTTGAACAATCTGACAATATTTATACTTACGCCTATGTTTTCGAGACCTACACCTCGCCTCTTGGGAGGTGAAAACAGTTCGCCTTCGCCTTCGGCCTCTTGAGACTATGCATGAACATAAAAACTAATTAAGATGCAGATATATGTCTCTGGCTCTGCAACAATGAATAAAGGATCTCAAGAGGAAATTTCAGCAATGAGAAATTACTTGTGGAGGTCTCATGTATTGTTACCGAAGGATCAGACTGGTGAAGATTTAGTTCATCCAAATTGGCTTTCCATAATGCTACAACCATACGTGGTTGGGCATCCTGTTCATTCATCCAATGCACTATATCAGAAGACTACCAAAACATGAGCCCCCTTAGGTAGTAACAGAAGAAAAACATATTAATTGAATAGAAGGCACAGAAATATTAGATCTATCAAATCCAAACAGGCATACTACTCTCAAATAGAAAGGTTAAATGGTTAAGTTAAGAGATTTCAGAATAAAACTTGAAGGCTAATCTACTAACAGGATGCTTTAAAATTGGGTATACTTTCACACACCAAAATCGCTTCATTGTGCATGCTACAAGAAATGGAAAAAGGAACAGGGCAATGGTACTTCGCAAACTTCTGATCACACAAGGCTTCAAATGGCAGTTGAAATAAAACTGGACTAGCGTCCAGCTACAACAGGGTTAGATATTGAAGTGACAAACAGAATAGGAACTGTGGGCCAGAGTTGGATCATATGGGACCCTTGACAGATAGCTAACAGCATGATAATGATGTAGGATTGAAGGTCTCTACCACCCCAGATACAAATATCATAAGATGTGGAAAAATTGCAATTTAGTAATTTGATTCCTTACTGGAAGAAAAGAAGACGATAGCACATTTGGGAGCAACTTTGGCTCTAATGCTCAACCTACATTATTTTTCAAGCTCAATACGACAGTTCAAATGATTTGTAGAATTAGATTATTGGTGTTCTTTTTCAAATCACCCCTCCCCTTCCTCTATACACAAATGAAACTGAAACCAAGATCAAGAGCTTAAGAAACTATTTACAAGCATTCCCATGAAAGCGGCCAAACCAATCATATATGAATCAAATAGTTTGGCAGACTGCTTAGTACATTTTATGGAAGTCTAGGATTCCTAGTTTTCATCTTCTGGTACAAAGCAGATGAGAGAGCCCTTTCGCACTTTTTGCCTGCTATGAAAAAGTAAGAATGAAGTATCTATTCAGGGAAAGACTCATCATACCTGTAGACTAGGGTATATGGCCAGCTCCAACTTCAGAGGCTTTATAGGCTTACGTGAACCACAGGGAAGAACTACAACCCAACTGCCAGAAATGCAATAACAAGAGGCATAACTACGGAACGCTTTGTCCGACCAATTCAATACACAATATGCAAAAATGGGGCAAAAATTAGAAGTACCACCAATGGAAGTCTAGCCCATTTGGCTATATCAATGAGGACAACTCAATGAATAATTAAAGAGGGAGGGTGGGGATGAGGATATAAAGAAACGCAGGTAAACCAAAATAAGACACAAGGACAATGATATCTCGCGAGACCCACACTTTTCGTGAGAGTAATTGAGGTGCCAACACTTCAAGAAAACCTGGTCCAAAAAGCTCTCGCAGCCAACCAGAGAATAAACAAATATGACCCTGCAAAGCAACAGAAAAAAATTATGTGCGAGGAGCTTGAAAACTGAAAATGAAAAATCCTGCTAAGACTGGATTTTGTATTGCATTAGAATTTCATCACAGTACAAATTTAGGTATACCTCAATAGCACGAACAACATTGCTGTGGCCCTTGACCCTAGCAACGTCAAGCGGGGTTTGACAATCATCATTCATTACCAATGCATTTGCTGAAAAATAAAAAGAGAACCTTTTAGTGTACCAAAAACAGGAGACACAATCTTTTTGTCGGTCTAGCATAGATTCAGATGGAATTTCTATATGTTAAGAGTCAGCGCACCTCCATGCATAAGTAGTAGCTTCACAGTATTTTCAAGGCCTCTTTTAGCCGCATGGTGCAACGGAGTCCCAGCTTGACGACCTATAACATATTAAAACATGATGGATGAGGTTGACCCAAGACGAATCATGTACAAATATAGACAAGCACACACATATGAAACATCCATAATTAAGAAATGCAAACACGGGCTACTATGCACTAAAGATAAGTTTCTTCATGTCAATTAATCATTAAATGAAAAACCAATGCTTTCAATCGTATAATCCATCGGGGAAACAACTAGAAGAACACATGATGCGACGGAGTCCCAGCTTGACGACCTATGACATATTAAAACATGACGGATGAGTTTGGCCCCCAAGACGAATCATGTACAAACATAGACAAGCACACACATATGAAACATCCATAATTAAGAAATGCAAACTCGGGCTACCATGCACTAAAGATGAGTTTCTTCATGTCAATTAATCATTAAATGAAAAACCAAGGCTTTCAATTGTATAATCCATCGGGGAAACAACTAGAAGAACAACAACAAAAGCAACAAATAGGAACAGAAGAGAATGCTTTGTTACACATTTCTACTCAATGCTTTGTTATGGCATAACTATTCTAGATAACAGAAATTAAACCAGAAATAGAAAACAATCAAATTACATAATTTCTGTGAAGAAAGAGGCAGAGATCACAAAGAATACAAAACAAATGAAAACGAAATTGAAAATACCGGGCCGATACGCATTGACATTTGCCCCGAGTTCTATCAAGGTTTTTGCAACATTAAAAAGCTCCGGAGTCAAACTCGCCGCAATCAAAGGGGTTTTCCCCTCTCTGTCAATCCACTGCACCACATACAGCAATAATCAATTGCAAATGCACCAGCCACAAATCTCAAATTGTAAAACCTTTTCAAAATCACCATCAATACCTATGAAAACCATAAGTCAGTTGTTTTGGTTTCGTGGAATTACCTCGAGGCCTGCACCTTCTCTACGAAGGGCTTTGATGCCCTCCACGTTGCCATAACTAACTTGCTGGTAGAGGAGCTCGTCCTTGGATTGCTGTTGTCCCATTTTAACACCAAGAGAGCGACGATCTCACGAGTTCTGATGGAAAGTTAAAATATATTTCCCAGAAAAGTTGGGAAGATTCTCCTGGGAAATACGCAGACGCAAAAGAGAGCTCGCTCAGAAAAAGAAAGAAAATAAATTAAAGAGAAAAGTCTAGGAAATTGGAATCACAAAACATTTCGAAAATCCAGGGCTAAGAACGGAAATACAAGAAATGAAATGATTTAGAGTAGTATTTGATAAGCATTTGGGCTAAGGAACCGCGTTCCTTAGCAGAGAAGAAATTTAGGAAGTCAAGAGGGAAGGAAAAAATAATCTGAAAGAAAGTTCCAAGCTTTTTCCTTTGTTTTTTTTTTTCCCCCGTAATTTTATTTTTGGCATTTAATAACAGTCTGGAATTTGGACAGGTAGGTGCTAAGCGGTGACACGTCAGTGATTGGTTGGAACAGAGACCAGGGAATTTTTGAAGTTGGATCGGCCATGACCTAACTGTGGGCCTCAAAGGGCCCATGCCCATCGTTTCAAAAAGAGAGAAAGAGAGAGAATAAGAAAAAGCAAAGAAATAATGTGAGAGGCTAACTTCACGATTTATGAGAATAATTATATTTTTTTTAGATAACTAGAGAAATCTGGACACCGAACACTAGTATCACACGAGTTTAGTTGTTCACTTAAACTATCCGAGTGAGTTAATAATTGAATTTTCTTGAAATAATGGTAGCCCGCTAGGGAATTTATTTATATTTTTCTTTTTTCAGTACTTTCTTCAATTTTATCTATTTTTCTAGTTTTTGTATAGTTTAACTCGTCCTTAGTAATTATGTCAAGATTTGTATGTAAACTCTCCCACTTTTTTTTTTTTTTTTTTCAACTGTAGACTTTGGACTTTTCAAGTGTAGGGATCATTACTCTAACAGATACCAAAAATTCAGCATATCCTTTTTAGTAGTCAATTTCGAGGGCCACAAAAACCTATTCGACACAACGATGTGATGAATAACGCTATAGCGTTGAAAATGCTGAGAGATAAGATTTGAGTGTGAAAGATACCTGCATTGACCCAAGCTACAAATAATGTGTAATGAACCTACACGTCTTTTGGGGGTGAGAACCAGCTTGATTTTGGGGATCTGGTCAAGTGGCAAAAGAGACATATCACATATGCACAAGAAACTTCCCAATGCCACAGGAATTTTCGACCCAAAGATGAACACACTTCCACATGCTGCAAGCTGCATAAGCCTTGCTGTTCAAGAGTAAAAATGTTGGCTTCTTATATGCGTCCAATCCAGAAGAAGCTCCTTTGAGTTAGCTATTGCTCATTGTTTAGAATATTATTTCATACATGACAGATTCTAACATAGCAAAATCAGAACCATGGAATTTTATCTGGAAAAAAAAAATGAAGATTTTTGAGTAACTTTACCTGGTAGAGCTTCCCAAACAAAACGCTCTCAAATATCCTGCCCACGTAAGACAATAAGCAATAAGAAGCAGCCATACAGGAAGTATACTGGGGACGGGGGTGCTTTTTCACTGTTGTAAGCAACATAAAGATAATTTACAGATTATCCACGCATTTAAGCGCTTTCTTTATCTAAGCTGTTCAACCTTGTTGGGTTCCTAGGAAGATTGCAGAAAGCTAAGAAAAAATTATCTTTCATAGGTATGTTTTGCAAATGGATTAGATATAATACTGTACAGAGTAGGGGTGCCTGTTACAAAACAAAGATGAAATTGGTCAACATCTTGACGGTAACCATTATATTTCCATATGTTAAAATTTCTAGTTGATCAATTACAGATTACCATAGTGAAATTCAATAGCTACCTAAAGAGTTATAATTCACGTTTAGTCATTTAAAGAAAGCAAAGATTTAAGTCTCATTGTCTTGTAGACATCTCCGAAAATACAGAAATGGAAGAATCTTTTGTCAATACGTCTAAACCGAAATTTTAACATTATGGAAAAAATGAATATACATTTCCCCAAAAGAAGTGGTAAGAGAAAGGATATTCAATCTCCAAAAAATTAATTTCCCATGAAAGAGATGGGTTATTCTTTCGTAGCTTCTCTTTCTAGGAATACAATATACAGTAGAAAAATCACCTACACTGGAAAAGAAAATGAGCAAAATGATCGATACATTTGATACACTTTGACTCTCATGCGATGGCAGGATCCCTGTATCTCTTGAAAGTATTTTCAATATCTGCCATCACTGCTGGTGGCAAAGGTCTCTCAGTTGTCAGATAAGCATCAATGTCTTCCTTTAGTTGGTCGACAGAGGTTGCACCGATGATTGAACTTGTCATAAATGGACGGTCTCGGGCAAAACCAAGTGCAAGCTGAACTGGAGTTAGGCCATGCTTCTTAGCCGACTCAAGATATTCTATTGTTGCTTCCTGGAATTCGGGTGTAGTATCAAGATCAGCATTCAATTGGCTATGACATGAAGTTTCCTGATAGATCTAAAGTTGAAAGTCAAACAACAAGCAAATAGCACCACCTTCCTAAACCTCCAGCCCCTAACTGAGCCATTTGCTTTTAATTATCTAACGGTTATGGAAACAAAAACAAAGAACCAATGTCCTGCGATGAAATTGCAATGTTATCTCCCACATGAAGAGATATCAAAACATAAATTTAGTTCACTTTCCAGGTGTCAGCATATTTTCTTGCAAAAAAATATAAACATAATTTTTCTGTGCATGCTATTAGGTGTGAATTTGAATATCTTGTGTTGTCAACATACCCTGGCAATAGATTTGTTATATCTTTCCATGTAGCCAGGGAAGAGGTTCAGCCTTCCTTTTCTTGCAGCTTCAGAGTTGATATCTATATACTTTCCCGTAAGTGATCCCCCAGCCAGGGGGGAATAAGCAAGTAAACCAATGTTGCAATTGTTTGGGTGGCAAACCTCAACAAGATCAACTGCAGAAAATCAAGGGGGCATAGAACTCCACTGTGAAGATGCTGGTATAACCAAATCCGGACTGAAGTGACTTATATTGCATATTCTGAGGTTAAAGCAAGACTAAAAAAGGCTACTCTAGGTGACATAGATATGCAATCTTGGATACAATATGGTACATAGATGATGCTAACCACTACATTGTCTGAAGAAAGAGTAAATAAAGACCTTTTTGATCGCCAAAGGTTTAAGGCATAACTAACCATCATAGCAGTATCTCAGAGTCAGAATCCATATTCAGTGACACAATACAATAGGATTATTTAGCAAATTGTTTATTAGCCAGCAAAGTATGAAAAGGACATATTTCCGAGTCAAAACCACATCAGATAACAGTGTACGATAAATCTAGTTGCAGATATGTGGTTGCCACATAAAAAAAGGGCTGAAAACTATTCTACTAAACGTTCTCATCTTGAAGAGATCCTACAGATGGGTTAGTGGCTCTTCTTCAATAGGATTTCACTAAAGATATATAGATCTTGCCAGCAACTTCCCTGAAACAGCCCATTCTCAAATGTCACAGTATCCACCAAAATGGCAGCTAGACAAATTTCACCGCAGACATCTCTCTGTCTCTGTCTCTGACCCTCTCTCTCTCTCTTTCTCTCTACAGCACCATTGATCAGTTAGACGTAAAAGGTTGAAGCAGCCCAATATGTATATTTGGTACATGAACAGCGGCAGAGAATGATCCAGGCAAGTTATTCAGGTCTTACTTAGCAGTCAAACCTCGTGTGATACACCAAGTTGTTATTTCCACATCTTAACAAATTTACTGGAAAAAAGGTAGCGTGTGCATAGTAGTCAATTTGAGTGGACATGGGTTTAGTTTGAATCAAAATTTGCTTAGTTGACAGGCCTTCTTAAAACCTTGTATTTCATCCCTACAGAGACAAAAGATCTGGTTGACAAATTAAACTTTGATAGACATATGAACCAAACCCTCCGCTCACGGTCAAAATAAGACCAAAAAGAACATTCTTTCTAAAGGATGAAGCTGGCTAGTTAAAGGTAGAGATAGTAATCAGAGAAAAAGCGGACAGAAGCAAGCCAGAGACCGCATCCATAAGAACTAGCTACCCAATGCAATTAGTTAGCATTGGCTAGCAGACTGAAAAAGTGAAAGGAGGAAAAACAAGCACTTCCTATAGGATGAAGCTGGCTAGTAGAAGGTAGAGGTTGAAACAGTGAAAGTAGGCATATTTGGACATCCTCTTATGTTGTTAAGGGTTGAAGATAACCCAGGTCACTAGTAAAACCAGCATGAGGTGCTATTAACTATTACAGTATTAGTTGCAATCAAAATAGCACAACTGTCACCTTTACCCTAACATAGTCAATGAGACTGAACCACCTCTCATATGGTTCAAGTGTAATTAAAAGCCAATGTTGTGATTATCCGTGTCTCATCTTTACTACCACTAAGGAAGCCCTAATTTCAGGAAATATTTCAAAGTGACTAGCTAAATCAAGCAAGTTCCTTGCTTCTTCATAAGCAGACATGGTAACATCCTGTGCTTCAGCCATCATCAGCTGCCACAATGATTAGATTCTTGATAATAGCAACTATTTTGACAAAAGCGTTGGCTCCATGACATATTAGAGCCAACATGATAAGATAGCCCATAGTTTTACTCGCCATATGCAGACATCAATTTATAAAACTACTTATAACCATTGAGTGGGTCAACTCACCTTTGGTAATATTCTAGCCCCAGCATTAACTAACCCTCCTATTAATAGACCTGGAGGGAAATAAAACAAATAAAGAACAAAGGACCTCCAGTGTGGTTCTCCTACCACATGTTTAAACTTTAAAGCAAGATACTTTCCAGAATGTTCAATAGGTACTGAATAGCAATCTCACATGGAGACTGAAACAAGCTAGTTGTGTACAACCCAGAAAGAATAGGATGTGGTTGCAGGAAAGTGCGATAAAAGAATTAACCTTCAAAATGACATCTAACTAGCAGACTGTAGCTGTTTTGGATACTGACAATCTTGGGTAGTCCTTCAACTTTTGCCGCATGAACAAACTCCATCACTCCATATGAAGTCTCATTGGAAACACCAATGTAGCGTACCTGAATATGTTCAAAAGCAAAAGACAAAAACCTGATTTGAGAGTTATTGGTGAAACTCCAAGGCCAAGATATTTGAAAAGCAAACAATGCACACATGCCACTGCTTTTATAGTTCACTACTGTCGGTTACAAATGAATATCCAGATACACCACCAAGGTACATTCATTTTGGACAGGGATACTCAAGAGCGCTATTATAATGGCATCCTAACTATCCAGTGTAACTACCCAATCAATCGGAGAACCCAGTTAATGTGTATATAACTACATAACCTGCATAACAGGATACTACATAGATGAGAGCAAAGGTTGAATCATTCAGATTTGTTACCTTTCCTTCATCAACAAGTTCTTGAAAAGCCCTCAGTTGCTCCACAAATGGCACACTTGGTCTCCATTTTGAAGGATCGTATGAAAACTCACCAAACAATGCAACATAGCGATCAGGCCTGGATTGATACAGATGCTTTATTTTACACAACCACCACCTCAAAATATTTCTAATGAAATTCTCTTTATGGAAAGGAAATAGCAGGTATATTTTGACTCCTCCCATTCGTAATTGGGCAACAATTACAAAGTAGGTGTTAATATAAACAAAGAGCACCCAGATGAGAGATCAATAGGCTCTAAGCACAAGAAGCTCTTTTTTAAGCATACACATAATATAAGGGCATCTACTACTGATCTTTCTAAGAATAGAAGATTAGTTTATAATTTTTTCAAAGTAGTAAGAGTGGAAGGGAAGAAAAGAAGGAACGGAAGATATGTCTTCATGACTTATTTCTCAATCGAGCCCCATCACTGGCCAGAAAATATGTGTAATACAAATAATGTTAGTGCTTAACGGATTGCCTTTTGCCACACCAAAAATGAAAAGGAGCATGAAAATATCCTTGAAGAGACCATTTTTGCCTCAAGTCTCCATTTGCATAAACCCATAATTATATATACTTTGATGGAAAGAGAATATTCATCAATGCATATGTGAAAGCTTGAAAGCTTTCAATTACAACCGATTAATCCAATTCAGTGAACTGATTGAAAATTTTGATCTGAACAGATAGTGTGTGATGCAAAAATAAAAATAAAAAAAATTGCAGAAAACTAAGAAAGAAAAAGAAAAGGCAAAGGAAAAAAAAGAAGTTCTGCAGCGGCGAAGAGATGCATATAACTTGCAGTCATCATTAAGCATGTACAGATCACACATTCCTAGAAAAAGGACAAATGACTATGAGCATACAGTAGGCGCACCTTTATGTTCCAAGGGAATCTAAACCTACCAATGGATTTGCAACAAATCAATGTAATCAGTGCCAAGGCGCTTAAGGCTTTTCTCTACGCTCTCTCTGATGTTTGCAGCATCGACCCGCAAAACCTTCGCATTGTCTCGTAGATAACTAGACCGTTCAGAGTAACCACATACTTTTGTTGCGAGAATAACCTATCATGAAAGATATAGTCATTAGCTTAACTTTTTTTTTCTTGCTTAATGAGTAACAATGAAATATAAAAAAAACAACAATGCAATATCACCCCCGCAATACAATGCATAGAATTTAGAACAGTCTTTAGAATTATTAAATATATGAAACCTAAACCCACATGGTGTAATCAAGATAAGAATTTGAATTTGACAGTAAAGTATATCATCAAAGAACATTAAATATCAGAGAAAAGGACATAGAATTTGCTAACAGATTCATCGTATGAAATACGGACATAATGAAAGGAGATGAATAAGACGTGATCAAGACTCCAGAGCTCAACTGAGAACTTCACTTCATGAAATACGCCCCATCCACATATCCATCTAGCAATTCTAGAAGGCACCCCGTTGAAGTATAAACCTCTTTTGCTTTTTGTTTTTTGGCTGATATCAATGTAGCAATTACGAGTTACATAGAAGCGCCCCCCTGCCCCCACCACAAAGAAAAAATATGGGGGCAGTCATTATTAATAAACCAATACCTTGTCACGAGGTTGAGACTTGAGCCAGCTACCAATAAAGAGATCAGTTCTTCCTTGTGTCTCCTTCCTCATTGGAATTGGGTACTACAAAATAAGTACGTTGGTATGTCACCGGACAATAAAAGTGTGTTTGTGAATGGAGTGATATAGCTGTGAGAACGGACATACAGCCTCTGCAGTGTCTAGAGCATTCATGCCATGCTCAAAAGCATAACTCAGTATTTCATGAGCTTCTTTCTCTGTGTTTTGCTCGCCGAATGTCATCTGAGATATTGCATCCAAATGTAACATGAAACACTCGACGAAAAAAGTAATTCTAGTAAATTAGGCTGCATTAATTGCAATAATTTGATAAAGTCAACAATTTAGCTGCAGTTTTGTTTCTCAGTTCTATCCCTAAGCAAAAACTACTCCTTTGTGTTTGTGTGGGAAAAACCAAAAGTGGGAAAGAACAAAAAATTCGTACGGTTCCCAGAGTGATTTCGCTAATAACGAGGTCTGAGTCCCCGAGTTTCCTGTGCTGCAACGCGCTCTTGTCGCCGAGTTTGGAGCAAATGCGAGTTCTCAGAGAGCTGCCCCTCCTGGAGAGCGTTCTAGTACTAAAATGGCTGGGAGTGAGGGCAGAGCGGGAAAGACCACGTCTGGAACAGAGGAAAACAGGGGCCGCAGAGAAGGAGGTGGAAGCCATTTGAGGTTTAAACAATGGCCTTATCGGAACGGAGTTGTTCGAATTCAATCTCAGGAGAGCCTCGGCGTGTGAGCTACGAATTTATTGGTAAATGAACGTCCGTGCGTACATGAGTGTGCGAATAGCGAAAGACGGGATACACTGGGGACATAATCAACGGATGAGAACAGTCGCAACATATTCTGGGTTCGGAAAATTGGGAGAAACTGGCCTTGTTCCCCCTATTCCAGGCCTAGTCATTGAGTTTATATCCCAAAAGAAATTCAGTCTTTCTGTCAACTGACCTTCATTTTGTTAGATTCGCAACAAATAGTCAAAAATAAAAATATGATGGGGGTAAAGGAAATCAGCCCAGATATAGATAACGGGCCATCATACTGATCTCCTGATAGGGGTTGCAAAGGAAGTCGGCTCAAATGCAGATAACGGGCCTGCATCAGTCGAAAGTCCGTAACACGGAAGTAGTTATATATTAAGCTTGAAAGGCCTTGGCTCGAACCCCTGTCCAAGGGCTTGGCCTACGAACCAAGATGAGGAGGCGCAAGGCTGTGGCCAAAATGGAATGATTGTCAATATAGACCGGTCCATATTTATCCCATCAATCAAAAATCGAATCAATGCAAAATAAGGAAATGATCATATTGTCTTACAAAATAGAAAATAGCTAATACCCGTCCGGTCATCAAAAAGAGAGAGAATTAACTTTTAATGATGATGCAATTTGTCCACTTGCAAGCTTATAAAAGAATCAGGTTTGCCTTCTCATGTTTTTAGGTTATAATTCAATTAGAGAGGTGGAAATCGGGTGGCCCATTACCCATTTGGTGGCTCACAGATTTTCGGCACCATCATAATGAATCAACCACGGCATAAAGTCTCTTTTGGTCCTTCAGTTTTATAGTAATATAAAATAGGTCCTTGGATTTTAAAACTCCAACTTTTATCTTAAGTTTATATTTCAAAAAAAAAAAAAACAAATGAAGTTCTTCCCGTAGACCGTTGACTGTTTTTGTTGTTGATACGATGGTTTGGCTGTTAACCGAATAAATATCATATTGATAAAATATATATATATATATATTTTTTTCAGATACACACTCAAAGACTAAAAGATAAAATTTTGAAACAGAATTAAAAATTATTTTACCCTCATATTTTTAGTAATGCTTCATTTTATTAGCTTTGTAGTCCAGTAGAATTACCTTCCTTTGGTTTTAAAAGTGGAGATATGGAACTCAAGATCATAAAATAATAAAACAAAAGTACTTTTGGATTACGTTCCACTGTATGAGTTGGTAAAAAAACAATTACATCAGTCTTCCATTTTAATCAATGCTCTCGCGTAGGGCTGTAAATGAATTGAGCCGTTCATGAACAACTCAAACTCGGCTTGTATAAGCCCAGTCCAAGCTCGGTTCGTTTAATAAATGAGCCGAGTTCGAACACCATTTTTAGTTCGATTATTAAATGAGTCAAACTCTATTAAACTTGGCTCGACTCGGTTTAGGCTCGTGAACAAAACTCGTATAAGCTCGACTCGGCTCATTTGAGCTCATTTAAAAGCTCGTATTAAAAAGATACATATAAATAAAAATATATTTATATTCTTATTATTAAATAAATAAATAAATAAATTCAAAAATACATATACATATATACATTTTATAATGTAACTTAATATGATAATATCATAAAAATTTAATATAAACCATAACACATGCATATACATAGGGATATATCTTTTATATATTATATATCCCTATGTATATGCATGTGTTATGGTTTATATTAAATTTTTATGATATTATCATATTAAGTTACATTATAAAATGTATATATGTATATGTTATTTTTGAATATATAAGTATATATTTTGTTATGCATTTTAGTTTAAGCTCGATTTAATATATTTGTTATAACATATGTAATTAAATATTTTTTCATTTATATAAAACAAAATATTTTTAATTGGTTGTCTTTTTGTTTAATATTAATGTATGTATATATATTCATACATTTTGTTATGCATTTTAATTTAAGTTTGGAACACTCTGCAAGGACTGTTTCTTAATTTCTATGTTATAACCACATATATGTAATTACATGTTTTACAATTTTATATTTACTTAAAAATTTAGTTACTTCAATTTATATAACATATGCGTTACCTGTTAGTTTAACATTTTCTTAGTAATTTATATATTTATATAGCTAATATGAAGTTAAAAATTCTTTTATAAGAAATTTCGCTAATCTTCATTTTCGTAACTTCCATCATTGCGATCCAATGATCTAGATATTCAATATATATCAAATTTTGACAAAAATATAAATAACTAAACTTGATTTTGTACATAGAACTGATAGAAGGTTAAGATTAGAGGAGTTCCTTATTGTGGAATAGCGGATAAGCATGGAACTGTGGAAGCAACTCTAGTTTAATTAATAGGTCATGTTTAGTATACCTTAAGACATAGAGTAGTCTATACTTGAAGACAAATGTACCATTGAGATTTTATCGAGTCAAAATACAACTGATATTATTGTAATTCATAAGCTAAGAGCAACTATCTTTAAGAATAGATGTCTCTACTATTGACCTATGTTTCATAAATTTAAAACTTTTATACATGATAATTTCATATTATAAGTTGTAATTGATATGTGTTATACAACATATCTAGTTGTATTAACTTTTATGTAAGAGAGAGATATTTGATATATTTGTGAAATTATCACTTATTTCAAAAGTTTAAGCTACTAAAAAAAGATAGATTTTATTATTTAATTTATATTATCTAATACTCTCTTCACGTGTGATTAGGAATTTCTTTTTATTGGGAGGCTTAATACTTGAAATATTTAATTAAAATTGAGGTGAAGTGTAAAGTCAAGAGTTTGGTCCTGATACTATGTGACCACTTATCCCAAAACTTTAAGTTAATAAGAAGAAATATATTTTATTATGTAAATTATGTTCTCTAAAAATATTTTTTTCTATATATATGATATATATTATTTTATATAATATGCATCCTAATATATTGGGCTTAAGGCAAAGGTTAGTGTATTAAATTTTTTTTGTTAATTATTTATATCGTTATATAGAGTTAAAATAACGCACAAAAACATTTGACAAGCTGAATTTTTAAATTTTAAATCAAATTTTGCATCTAACTAACTGAAAACACATTTGGCGAGGTGGCTCTTTAAATTTAAAATGCAAATTATTTCAACTAAAAACATAACGTGTTCCACACTCAATTACTTCTAAAATTTTAAATAAATTTAACTACACCTACAGGCTAGGCGTGTAAGTTGTAACTTTTGCTCACCAATCATCTAACCAAATCTGACATGGTCTTGTCTCTTACACTTCACAATGCTCTTTCCTTTTCGTGCACGCAAATTGTTTCAACTCCCAAGGTACAAGGGAAAAAAAAAAAGAGAAGAGAAGGTTCTAGTTCATTGTTCAACCCTTCAAACTTTTGTCTCGAGATTTGCTTCTGTTCCAACTATATCTTCAAAATACCTTGAAGGCTTTGTTGAGTGTTTGATAAGATAGCAGAGAAGAGTCACAGAAGATATGGCATCTACTAATGAAGATACATTTGAGGCCAGCCTTATTGATTGTGATAGTGACAATGATGGAAATGGTGAACATGAAGGAAATGATGTGGAGACTAAATCTAGTGTCGTTGATGATCCACAGAAGCATGCATACCAAAGGAAGCCTAGAAAGAGGACTTCTTCTGTGTGGAAAGACTTCAAATCAGTGGTTAAAGGTGGTGCAAAGAAAGTGAAATGCAACTATTGCAAAGGAGTATTTTCTTTTCCTCCTTCGGGTGCTACTACTCAGTTTCATAGACATTTAAAAAATTGTCTTCCACGGATGGCTTGCAATAACAAGCAAAAGGTTCTAGCTTTTGAAACAACGGGGCCAGAAAATATAAGTTCAGTGGCAAACTTCGTTTATGGTGTGAAAAATGTAAGGAAACTTGCTTCTCACATGATACTCTATCATGAATATCCCTTTATGCAAATGGAACATGTTTTGTTTAACAAATTCATGAAGGCAAATACTCCATATTGGCAAAAGATAAGTCGTGCTACTGCAAAAAAATGATTGCATATCTACTTATGAAATAGAGAAAAGAAAGTTGCAAACACTATTAAGGGGTGTGAACAAATTGAATATAACAACAGACATGTGGTCTTCTGGTCAGAAAATTTCATACGTGGTTGTTACATGTCATTTTGTGGATTCTGATTGGCGCTTACAAAAATGAGTTTTGAATTTTTGTAATGTCCCACCTCCACATAGTGGGTTATTGTTGCTAATGCTCTTCAAAAGTGTTTCATAGATTGGGGAATTGAGAACAAGGTTTCAAGTATTACGGTTGACAATGCTAGATATAATGATGTTGCTATAAGGGTTCTCAAAGATATTTTTGCATTGAAAAAAAAAATATCTATTGGGAGACGACTCTTTCATGTACGTTGCTGTGCACATATCATAAATTTGTTAGTGCAAGATAGCCTTAGTGAGATTGGTGACATTGTTGATTGCGTTCAAGATGGTGTGAAGTACTTAGTTGCATCGGAGTCTCGGATCAAGCAATTTGGAGAGATTGCAAAACAGCTACAATTATCTTCAAAAAAACTCATTTTAGATGTTCCTACTCGTTGGAATAGCACTTATTTAATGTTGGCAACAACTTTAGAGTTTAAAGAAGTTTTCCCAAGATATGAAAATAGGGATAATGGCTTTCATTATGTTCCTAGTACTGAAGATTGGATCAAAGTGGAAAATGTGTGTCAAATTTTAGAGGTTTTCAATGAGGTGACAAATATTATCTCAGGTAGTGAGTATCCAACTTCAAACTTATTTCTTCCGAGGTATGGAGAATGAAAGATGTGCTGAATAAGAAATCTAAAGACCACAATGATTATATTAGAGCAATGGTTGTGAAAATGAATTCCAAGTTTGAGAAGTATTGGGGTGAATGTAATTTACTTATGGCAGTAGCTGCAGTTTTAGATCCAAGGTTTAAAATGATGCTTGTTCGATTTTGCTTTCCAGAAATTTATTCAGAAAGTGAAGCCACTAAAAATATTGATATGGTCCTTAAAGTTTTACATGAGCTATATGATGAATATGTTGAAGATTTTAGCTCGACCCAAATCCATGTAGAGCAAAGTGCACATGAAAATGCTCGAGAAATGGGTTCTTCTAGTGTCAATTTTGTAGATGCTATTGGGAGAAATGTTAAGAGTGGTAGGTCAATGTTTCAAACATTTGTTAGAATGTTGACACTATTCGACCCACAAAATCTGATTTGAATGTATATTTGGAGGAAAGCGTGTATATTTGTGGTGAAGGCTCAGATTTGAATTTTGATGCTTTGGAGTGGTGGAAAGTCAATAATTTGAAGTACCGCATTCTATCCAAGATGGCACGGGATATCTTGTCAATTCCTATTACAACAGTGTCTTCAGAGTCTACATTTAGTGCTGGTGGTAGAGTAATTGACCCATATCGTGCATCCTTATCCGCTGAAATGGTGCAAATATTGTTATGTGGTGCTGATTGGGTTCGAGTACTTCATGGTCTTAAAAAGTCATCTGCTGTAAGTATGCCTTTTAATTAGAATTTTGCTGCTTTTTTTGAACTAGTTATTTAATAAATTGTTATCAAGTTATTAATTGTCTTGTTTTGTTTTGTAGAGGGAAGAGCCAACATTTACGGAGATTATGCTACCTTAGTTGGGTGAATTTCAGCAGCTATTTGGTTTCTTTTATCATTTTATACATTAATTCTTTGGTTTTATACACTATTTATATATTGTTATTGAGTTTATTTGCTTTGCTTTTAATCTTGTAATGGTTTTTGTATTACAGGTCAGTGGTTGGGAATTGGCCCTTTTAGCTGTTTTTTGCTTGTGAAATCGTAGTTGAAGCGTATAGTAGTTGAGATGCATCTTTGAAAAGTTGTTTGCTCATCGAGAGAGCTAAAGTTGCTGGAAAATGGAGCATTGCTTGGCAGTCTATATTTTTTGTGAAGGCTAATTGGACAAAGTGTTCTATTATGTGTTTGACTTATGCTTCATGACTTGGTAGAAAAATTACTAGCTTGTAGTATTTTTTGAATGCCTGATAGGTTGTAACTGTAAGGGTGTCCTCATTACCATGTAATTATGATATTAATATTTTGCAGGCTATATTTTTTTTTTGTAAAAGTCTGTATGTATAGAATTCTATTGGTTAGTACATATTGATATTATTGTTTATTTTACTAAGATGTAGATGATCACAAATCAAGATTATAGAAAAATCCATAACTTTAAAAATTCAAAACGAGCTCGAGCTCAGTCAGCTGAGCTCGTTTGTTTATTTTGTGTCGAACTCGAGCCGAGCTTAAACTCATTTAAAAATTAATGAGTCGAGTTCAAACAAGAATTTTCGAGCTTCATTCGAGCTCGAGCCAAGCTCGAGCTCTTTCATGTATTAAACGAGCCGAGTTCAAACATTCAGTACTCGGCTTGTTTACAGCCCTACTCTCGCGCAAGGAACTTTAACTGATTAGAGGATCACTTGTCTTTCTGCAACTTCCACAATCAGACCCATCATAGCCAGCACTTCTGAACAAAGTGGATGACTTCTTTTTCCGAGGCAAAGTGGGAGACTTGACTTGGAGTGCGAACAGAGTTGGACATGGCTTTACAGCATCTCGGATTGTCAAGCAATTATGACATCTTGGGAAAATAAAGACCAAACAATAACCACTTTACAGGGATGACTTGACTCGAAGTGAGGTTAAAATAAGCATAACAAACCGAGCGAAGTGATATTGTCCACATCTTTGTAAAAAATATATATATATATATATTTTTTTTCTAAGCGGGTATTCAGGTCAGTTACACACATCTAGATTAATCTTGAAATCTGTATAACTAGTATCAGAACCAGGAATCCAATCGAAAGGGGTTGAAATCTTAAGGAAAAATGACAAAATTTTTTTTTACTACGTAATGTAAAAAAATTATTAAAATATTAAGGACTAAAAACACTAAAAATATTAAAATACACGTACCGTATATTTGCTGATACTGAGAGGTGGCAATTGGATCCTACGGACTGCATATTCTGAAAATGTTGTAAAATGCTTTGTTCTTAATAGTATTCGTTTCAGAAGTAGCAGCCACGTTAGGAGTATTAGATGACTCTACGCTGGCTATCTTCTTTATCAAGAACTTATCTATTATCTAAACAAAACAAAGTAAAATAAAATTTATCAATCTAATTTCATAACCTAATCACAGTTTCACAACCTAGTCCTAATCATAATTTCAATATAATGCACAATCAAATCCTAATCAAATTCAATAATCAAATCAAATTCAAATTCATAATATAATATAAAATTCATCACATTATTCATCAAAAATTAAAATAAATTCATCACAGATTCACAAACATTTAACAATTTAAATTCATGTTGATTTAATCTGTGATGAATTCATAAATTCATCACATTACTCTGATTATCTTAAGGAAGCCTGTAAGATCATCTAAATGTTGCAAACTTACCTTTTTTTAGGGTAGATATATGTAGAGAATCTCAGCCTCTTCACATAAGATTGGAACGTGTGTAATCACATTAATAGGAGATATGTTTTTAGCTATTACACATAATCTGCATTCCACATAGGGAGGGAAAAAACTTTTACAACTTCAAATGAAAAAAATCAATCCAATTATCCAGGTTGCAATTACCAATATCAAACGGGACAAAACCCTTATTTTTCAATTTCAGGACATCTATATAATGAGAGTAATCTCTATCCCACTACCATCCTTAAACTTTATTTCTCACCCATACCTATTATTGTCAATTCATTATTCATCTCTGATTGACATGAGACCTGAAAAGCTTCAGTTTATTTTTTTCTTATTCGAGAACATAAAATAAGAATTCATCACAATTTAAATTCATCAATTTGAATTTAACAATTTCACAATTTGAATCAGAGAACATAAATTCACAAATTCATGTTGATGAATTTAACAATTTGAATTTATGAATTCATCACAATTTATGAATCAGAGTGCATAATCTATTAATGGGGGGCGGGCCTAGGTTGTTGGGGGATGGGCTGGGCTTTTAACACATAAAAAAAAATGAAGGAATTTTCAGGCCATAGGGGGCGGCTGTCCCCCATGGTCCACACGTGGTTCCGCCCCATGTGTATAGCTCTCCAGTTCCACACAAATCGAACAATTACCAAGTCAAAGGATCTGGAGTGCTTTCAAAAGATTGATAACACTTATGAGGTTCTTAGAGAGAATATATTGCCAAGGCCTACAGCTTAACCATTGGCAATGGCACATATAGGGAGGCAAGTAGGGGCCACCGCCCCCAGAACAACTTCAAAAAATCTCAGCACGGGCCTGCAAAGCTGAAAATGTTTTCATAAAATTATAATTTTTGCCCCCAAAACTTCAAAAAAGTTCATTATATTCAGCAATCTTTAGGAAATTGGCTTAATTTCTAGTAAATCTTTTTACACCCAAATAAGATAATAAATAAGAATTTTATTTTTCTCTTTAAATTTAAAACTAAAAGATTATGCCTTGGGATCTCCAACCATTCTAAATCACAACCAAATGACAATATAAATAATTTGAACATGTTTATTGTCTTAGAAAGTGATCATGTCTCTAGTAATGAAAAATTATAAATTTATTATAAAAAAAAAATAAATCATATCACATGATTTATTTAGTAGTCTTTCTTCAATTCTATATTCCTTTTTTTAAAATTAGTGGGGGAGCTTTTTTTTTGTTGTTGTCTAAAAATGGTAAAATTAGCTGGAAATTTAGTTCATTATATATTTCCTTTTTAATATTTAAGGGTTAGAATTGTTTTTAAAAATTTGAGAAAGAAAGTAAATGCATAGGCTATGTTTGGCTATGAAAATCAAAAAAATTTTCACAATAACTTTTTCATCAATTCCAATACTTTTTTACAAACTTCAATAACTTTTAACAAACTCAACAATTTTTAACAAACTTTTACAAACTTTAACAACTTTTAAAAAACTTTTCACCAATCATCTACACTATCTCTAATAATAAAAAGAAAAATTATCTTAATCATTACACAAAAATGTTTTCAAAACTAAACCAAACATAGCAATAATTTTAAGAAGAAAGGAGGGTAAACTTCACATGTTTGATCAATAAATGAGAGTACATGAGGGCAACTTTATAAACTTCAAATTGAAATACATTTTGGGGGGCAGACTTCACACGTGTTTGGCCAAAAAAATGAGGAACTTAGGGGCTAAAGTGAAAGTTTTAAAAAATTTTGATTCTAAAGAGAAATTTTAAAAAATTTTGTGGGGTGGCCGCTGCCCGCCCCTAAATCAGCCACTGCAGCTATGAGGCAATATAATGTGACTAGTCATGACTTTCGAGAAAATGTTTTATTGTCACAAGAAGAAATTTTTTTCCTTCTAAGAAATTGTAATCTATATAAATATTGAAAAAATAGCAATGACAAACTACAATTGAAGTAGTGAGGCTAAAATAAGCACAACGAAACTTGGGAGGTGGTGTGGTCCACTGTCATAATACTTTGGGTTTAGGTCTATAAAAACATCTATAGAATACATGCACTTTTAATTATGCTCATCGAAGAGTCTCAAATAAAGTTCAGTATAACAATATGGGTTTTTTTTTTATATTTTGTGAGCTTCTTCATGCTTTTTTTTTTTTTTTTTGTGTGTGTGTCCATGACGTTGTTTTGTCATATATCTGCTACCTTTCTTTCTGCCGGGAAGCCATTGTACCATGATGATGAGAGATTGGCCTTGTTGCAATTCAAGGAAAGCTTTGTCATTAATCGATTCACGTCTAGTAATCCTGCTGCTTATCCAACAACGTAGTTGTGGAAGCCTGAAAGCGGCGAATGCTGCAAGTGGCATGGTGTCGAGTGCGATGAAGGCACTGGTCATGTCATCAAACTTAACCTGAGCAGCAGCTGTCTCTATGGTTATATCAACCCCAGTTCTAGTCTCTTCCAACTTGTTCACCTCCAAAACCTTAATCTTCCTCATAATCACTTTAATTTTTCTCCAATCCCAAATCGTTTTAGGCAGCTCTCAAGCCTAACACATCTTGATCTCTTTGCCTCTGGATTTTCTAGTGGAATCCCTTCAGAAATTTTGCAACTCTCTAAATTGGTTTCCCTAGATCTTTCATTCAATCCGTTGGAGCTTCAAAACCATGGCCTACGAGGTATAGCTGAAAACTTGACAAAATTGAAAGTACTGAGCCTTAGAGAGGTTGTCATATCATCCACTGTTCCTAATATCTTGGGGAACTTATCTTCTTTGGAAGCTTTAAATCTACCAAACAGTAGCTTGTTCGGTGAGTTTCTCATAGAAATTTTCCATCTACCCAATCTTCTGTTTCTGAATGTAGAATCCAACAGGTATCTCACAAGAAGTATGCCAGAATTTAACAAAAGCAGCCCCTTAGAATCGCTGATACTTTCCGACACAAGTTTCTCTGGCAAGTTACCAAATTCAGTTGGTAACCTTAAGTCCTTAAATTCATTTTATGCTTCAGCTTGTAATTTCTCTGGACCAATACCATCTTTGCTTGGTAACCTTAGCAAACTAATTGAGCTGGGTCTCAGAGAAAATAGCTTTCATGGTTCGATTCCACAATCACTCTCTAGGCTCGTTCATCTTGAAGCTCTGAACCTAACTTATAACTACTTCAATGGCACAGTAAAATTAAACAGGTTTCTCAAACTCCAAAACCTGAGTTGGCTCCAACTTTCTGATAACAATGTTTCACTGGTGGTAGAGCCTAGTACGAACACAAATTTTCCGAAATTTGAGGTATTGGCCGTGGCTTCCTGTCACTTACTTGAGCTCCCAGATTTCCTAAGGATCCAAGATGAACTAGGATTTTTGAGAATTTCCAACAACAAAATTAAAGGCCAAGTTCCAAAATGGATGTAGAGTTTGAAAGCTCTCTAGTTTTTAGATTTATCTTATAACTTTCTAACAGGTTTCGAACAACTTTCGGTCTTCTTCCCTTGGACTACTAATCTACATGTTCTGTACCTTGATTCTAACAGGCTTCAAGGGTTAATTCCAATCCCCCCCCCCCCCCACCTTCCATCTCTGTTTATTCAGTCTCAAACAACACATTGAAAGGAAAAATTCCACAATCGATTTGTAATTTGAGCTCACTTACTCTTCTTGATTTGTTGAGCAATGTGTTAAGTGGCGTGCTTCCTCACTGTTTAGGCAACTTCAGTGATTCCTTTTCGTTTTTGAATTTACACAATAATAACTTTCGTGGAACCATTCCTTCAACATTATCAAGAGGGAACAAATTGAGGATGATTGATTTGGGCCAAAATCAATTACATGGCTCCATCTCGAGATCGTTGGTCAATTGTACCAGGCTTGAAGCTCTCAGTCTTGAAAACAATCAGATAAACGATACTTTCCCTACTTGGTCGGGCATTCTCAGTCTTGAAGGTTCTCATTTTGCGATCTAATCAGTTCTATGGTAAAGTAGAAATTTTCAATCGCAATTGTGGTTTCCAAAACCTAAGCATCATTGACCTTTCCAATAATGACATTACGGGTAAGTTGCCCTCTGAATGCTTTAGAAATTGGAAAATCATGCAAACAGTTGATGCAAAGAACTTGACATACTTGGAAGCAAATGTAAGTGTTGAAATACCAGGGTACAAATGGTCCAATACCTTTTTTGTATCGATGACATTGATCAACAAAGGCACGAAGACAGAATATCAAAAAATCCTAGACTTTTTCCATAGCTATTGATCTCTCGAGTAACAAATTTGAAGGAGAAATTCCAGAAGTCACGGGGCATCTAAAAGGACTTCATTTGCTCAACCTTTCCAATAACTTTCTCACAGGTCCTATCCCATCTTCCTCGGTAGACTTGACAGAGCTAGAATAGTTGGATCTGTCTTCAAACAAGTTGTCTGGTGAGATTCCTCCACAGCTAACTCAACGTAATTTCCTTGAATCATTTAATGTCTTTCACAATCATCTCAGTGGCCATATTCCATATGGGAAACAGTTCAACAAATTTGAGAACAATTCGTTCATTGACAATCCCAAATTATGTGGAGTTCCTTTGTCAAAGAAATGTTCAGACACTGAAAGGCCACTACTTCCACCTTCAAACATAATAGAGAGTCAGAGATCAAAGTCTTCATTTGAACTTAGTTGGAAAATGGTCGCGGTTGGTTACGCATGTGGATTTGTTTTCGGAGTTGATATCGGGCAAGTTGTGATCACAAAGAAGTACCATTGGATTTTGAAGACTTTCGCAATTCGGCAGCCAAGACGAAAAAACATTAGTAATTGGAGGGGCCGCAGAAATTGAAAGTTTAGTAGCCTAAATTATTTCCTAAATAAACAATTAGGGTTGCATTTGTTGTTCCTTTTTCTTTTAGAGGTCTAGAAGGAAATATGTACCATGATTCTACCGGTAGAATGGATCGGGCACACATTAAATATTTTGACTACTTAAGCAAAGGAATGAAATTAGAGTGAGTATTAATCAGTGTCTGTTTGTTTAGATGTAAAATATTATTTTATATAAAATTTTCTTTATTTAAATATTTTCAAGAAAAAAATCATTTTTCAGTAATTGGTTATTCTTTTAAAAATATTTTTTTGAAGTTTGACACACTTAATGATTTAGGTATTTGCATAAATTTTTTAATATTTGCTATGTATTAAGTAATTAGGCTTCACAAGAAATAAAATCTCACCCATCAAAACTTAATGGTAGATAATATAAGACAATCATATGTACCCTTCAAATTCAAAAAATTATTCAATTAAAGACTTATATGGGATTTGTAGTCGATATTTTCTTCGAATTTGACTTTCTGTGTCTATCAAGTTTGATTTTAACTTTTTTGGTTTGATTTTTTCAGGATGTGTAATACAATCATCAGTTACCTTGAAAGAACTAATTGTGCTAGAACTCTCAAACATTAATGGATTGCATGATCCTATTCCACATGAGTCAATATCTTGGCTTGTGAATCTTGATATTTTGAACATAGCTATAGCTACTTGAGAGACACGATGGAATTGGACATGTTTTTGGGACTCAAAATCTCTCTAAGCTCAAACTTAATGGTAACAATTTTTCACTCCTTAACCCTTGTAACATGCAGCCTGTGCAGTGTCTAGAGCATTAACGCCATGCGCAAAAGCATAACTCAGTATTTTATCAGCTTCGTTCTCTGTGTTTCGCTCTCCGAATGTCATCTGAGATATTGCATCCAAATGTAACATGAAACAGTCCACGAAAACGTAATTCTAGTAAATTAGGCTGCATTAATTGCAATAATTGATAAAGCCAACAATTTAGCTGCAGTTTTGTTTCCAAGTTCTATCCTCGAGCAAAAACTACTCCTTTGTTTTTTGTGTGGGAAAAACAAGTGGGAAAGAAAGAACACAAAATTCAGACGGTTTCCAAAGTGATTTCGCTAATAACAAGGTCAGTCCCCGAGTTTTCTGTGCTGCAACGCGCTCTTCTCGCCGAGTTTGGAGCAAAGGCGAGTTCTCAGCGAGCTGCCCTTCCTGGAGAGCATTCTAGTACTAAGAGTGAGGGTAGAGCGGAAAAGGCCACGTCTGGAACAGAGGAAAACAGGGGCGGCAGAGAAGGAGGTGGAAGCCGTTGGGAGATTTAAACAATGGCCTTATCGAAACGGAGCCGTTCAAATTCAATATCTGAAGAGCCTTCACGTTAGGGGTGAATAGCGGACTAGTCGGAAGCGGAATTTGAACATTCCACATCCGGTCCGCTAACTAGTGGATGACCAAAATAGAGTCCGCTTTCGCTTCCGACTCTTAGCGGAAGCGGATAGCGGAATTCCGACAATGTTTTGGGCCATATTTTTTGGCCCATTTAAATATTTTTTTACAAAAAATAAAGATGTTATTCATTTATTACAATTCACAAATACAAATATCTCTGATATATCAGAAAATTAAAATATACAACCTGATCTTCATAAGAACATTTCTCAATTATCTAAATGAATACAATAAGTATATAATTGAAAATTAAGAATTTACATTGCACTTGCACCACATCAAGTCATCAACTCACCAAGACACCAAGTGATTAGAGTTGAATTTTGGAGTAAAATGTTGGCCATCCTTTAAAATTCAAACTAATACAACCATATCATATTATGATCATATTAGTTTTGATGGCCATTTTATTTAGCCCATAATATTTAAAAACCAACAACTCATTGTTGATCATTTGAAAACCAAAAACAACACACTAGCAACCTATTTTAAAAATCGAAAACAACAATAGCATAAACTCTTAACATAAAATCCAGATTCACAACAAAATCCTAAAACATGCAATTCACAAACTAGTGTAAAAAAAAATCTAAAAACATGCAATTCACAAAATCCATATTCAATAAATCCAAAAACAACATGCAAATAACAAAATTCAGATTCAATAAATCTCAAAACAATATGTAATTCACAAAATTCACGATCACATATTCACAAAGTCACCTAGTAAATAGTAACCTAGACACCATCACAATTCCTAAATAGCTAAAGAAATATTATGGGCTTAATAATAAAAGTGGTCAAGACTCGATGGAAATATTAACCGAAAAACATAGTGTATGCTGACATAACTTGAAATAGAAGAATATTACAATACAAATTTAGAAGTTAGAAGCAAGAAATTAAAAACATAACCAAACATCAATCAATCACGAATCCACGATCGATGCAGCATTAGAAATCATCTCTGCAAAAAAAACAAATTTATTAACAAGGAGCTCATAAAAAATTTAATTAAGTGAAAGTAGGAATGTAAAATTTTGTATATACTATATCCATCATATAACTAGCGGGATCTTCTGTCCCATCAACAACTTCAGGTTCCTCATCCTCATCATCATCTGCAGAATATATGATTTTAGATCTCAACCAGTTTTGAGCACAAATGAGTCCCTTCGCCATTTTTGGTGCCAACGAACTTCGAAAAGACAACAAAAAATGAACAAGATGCAAAATTTAAAACAATTAACATATTAAAGCACAACATCTATTCGAATTCTCAACACAATGATGAGAATGAATAAGACCATCCCATCTGGCCAAAAAGCCCAGCATCAATAAACATGGTTTACTTGCATACTTTCTAAGCTACCCAGAAACGAATAATAGCTACGTCTTATTTCTATAAACTCCATCACAAAAGTACCAAAGCTTTGGCTTACTTTTCAATGACAAATTATGACTCACATATTCAGCCTGTCGACAACAAACAAAAGGCAGCTCAACTAGCTAATTGCTCTCATCGAATTGGTCATAGACTGGACAACAACTACCCTATAAACAGCTTTAACAGTAGAACCTTTTAGGCACTCAAACTAGCTTGTAGTAATTCACTACTATCCTTGAATCACGTCCCAAGATCATCAGAAAAAAAAATGTACATTTTCAGTGTCCCAAAATCTTCTTATCTTTGTTCATTCCTGTTCGGTGAATCAAAATTATTTCCAATCTAAAAAAAAATATAGCGCTAAAATTTTAGCAGGGAATGAGAAAAGGGATAGGCCACCCAGAATCATTATTATAGAAATTCATTAAGTAGCCAGTATTAGTTATAGGGTCAGAAAATTAATTATAACGCTAAAGCTTTAACCGAGTGAAACAACAATTAATTCTAATGCTAATACAAACATAGGTTACGTTATAGGTTACCACTTACAGAGAGAGAGAGAGAAGCAGCGAGAGAGATCAGAGAAGCGTCGGAGGTCGCCGGAGCTCTGCAGTCAGCGACTCAACATAGAGAGAGAGAGAGCAATGACAGATGAACAGAGAGAGAGAGCAATGACAGACGAATAGAGAGAGAGAGAGCTGAGAGAGTGACCAGTGAGAGAGAGCGGCAGATGAATAGAGAGAGAGAGAGAGAGCAACGGCAAACGAACAGAGAGAGTGAGGAGTGAGGGTCAAGGGACGCGAGCTCGAAGGAGGGGGGGAAGGGGTAGGGTTTTTTCACCATGGATCAAAACGACCCCATTTTGATCCACGGTATAATATATATATATATATATATATACTTTTGTTAAAAAACAACTAAACGACGTCATTCTATTTGAAGTAGAACGACATCGTTTTAATATTTAGTTAAAAAACAAAAAAAAAAAAAAACTAAAGAAACCGGTTTTCCGTTGAACTGGCAAAAATTATCACTTCCGGGAAGCCTCCAAATCTACCTCCAGTTCCGGTTCCTGGAAGGGATGGACCTTAGCTTCCCGGAGCCAGAGTTCCGCCGGAGCGTGGACAGGACTTGCACCCCTACTTGGCGTGTGAGCTCCGTAATTTGGTAAGTGAAGTGCGTACATGGGTGTCTAAAAAGCGAAAGGAGGTTTGCATTGGGGACGTCAACGGACGCTGAGCCTCGAGCAAAGGGGGTAAAGCTGGCCTGTCAGAGATTTTAGTGGGCTTTCGCTTCAGCCCAATCAGTTCTCAAATCCAAATTGGGTTTTTTTTTTTTTTAGTAGCCAATTCAATAATTAAAAACAAATAAATACGTATTATTAATTGCTTATTAAAAAATACGTATTATTAATTGTTTTTGGTCTCCACGTAGCCCCGCTGTTTTGCAATTTGTTCTAAAATATTAAAAAAAAATCAAATAATTCGGAAGCGAGAAAGGGAAGAGGCAACGAGGAAACGTTGGTAAGATGTCGTCAAATACACATCTCTAAAGAATGGTCTTCCGGTCAGTTTTTCAAGGATGTTTCTAAGAAATAGCTTTTAATAGTAAAAAAATAGAAAAAATTCTTTTCCTAAAACATTAAAAGTGAGAACAATATAGAGGAGAATTTCCCTCTCTTCTTTTCAATACTCCATTTAAAAGTACCTTTCAGCTTCATAAAAATTTCTGGCTGCAACCAAGAGAAATTTCTAACTCGGTCATTGTCTTCTAGAGTTCTAATTACTTTTCTCTATGTGGAATTCTTTGGACTAATTAACGTATTAGAGATTTAGAAGACTGGTATCCACAAAATCTTATGTAGAGATAAGAGATATGAATTGGTGAAGATAATTATTTGGTTCATGTGGCCATTTAAGCATCTCCGCGGATTGTCAAGCAAATATGAAGTCTTTGGAAAATAAGACCAAACAATAACGTCTTGTCTAGTGAAAGAGTCTTTAATATTACGGGAACAACTTGACTCGAAATGAGGTTAAAATAAGCATAACAGACCGAGGTGGCCGTTTAAGCATCTCCGCAGATTGTCGAGCAAATATGAAGTCTTCGGAAAATAAGACCAAACAATAACGTCTTGTCTAGTGAAAGAATCTTTAATGTTACGGGAACGACTTGACTCGAAATAAGGTTAAAATAAGCATAACAGACCGAGGTGATATAGTCCACTGTCTTTGTAGACTAGCTATGAGTCATGCTCGAAAATTGTTAATCATTTTGGATTCTTCGTATCTACAAAATTCCCATCAAAAGACAAGTCTCAGTCAGTCATCTTAGCCTCCAAGGAATTATCAGGTTTTGTTGACTACAGAAGTAACTTATTAAGTTCTTAATTATTGTTTTTGCATTACATAGTGTTTATGTTGTAAATATTCCATAAATCTTTGTGTGTGTGTCTATTCCGCCGATCCTGAAGATCTCACAAATCTTTGTTTCAAAGGTGTTGCCCTCAATGGGGTCTCCCGCGTGGAAGAACTCAACTTATGTGTACGTCTTTCACTGGAACTTATTTACAAGAAATTGTTTTCCATTTTCCATTTTGTTTAGAATCTTCAGATGCGAAACAGAACACAATATACCTTGCCAAAACCACCTTCCGTCGACAATTGATCGTCGAAAAAGTCCCTTCGAATTCATGAATTCGATATTGAAAGTTAAAAGAATTCAGATGCAAGATGGACGGGAAGAAGTAGGAAGGAGATGTTGGAGACATGAGGATGAGGACAAATACATAGTTGTCTGAAGAGTAAGTTGTCCAGGAAAATGAGGAGCTCAAAAATAATATATTTCTGGACATCTAATTACTTTGTTGGAGTTTTTATTTTGTTTTTTCTTCTGAAAGTGACTGGTCATGACTTTCGAAAAAAACCAAAAAAGTAAAACGCTTTATTCTCACGGGGACGACTTGACTTGAAGTTGTGGACTAAAATAAGCACAACGAAACTTGGGAGCTGGAAATATGTGCCACTGCCTTTGTAGGTTTGCCATCTAGACGTCTTGACTTGAAGTGAAATGAGATTCTGTGTGCACAATACTTCTGGTTTTAGGTTTATAAAAGCGTCTACAAAACTTCCAATTATGCTCATCGAAGAGTCACAAACTAAGTTCAATATAACAATATGGGTTTCTTGCTTTCTGTGAGCTTCTTCATGCGCTTTCTTGTGTCCTTGACGTTGTTTTGTCATATATCTACTACCTCTCTTTCTACCGTGCAGCCACTGTGCCATGATGATGAGAGATTGGCCTTGTTGCAATTCAAGGAAAGTTTTATCATTAATCGATCCGCGTCTGATGATCCTGCTGCTTATCCGACGGTGTCGTTGTGGAAGCCTGAAAGCGGCGATTGCTGCAAGTGGCATGGTGTCGAGTGCGATGAAGGCACTGGTCACGTCATCAGCCTCAACTTGAGTAGCAGCTGTCTCTATGGTTCTATCAACTCCAATTCTAGCCTCTTCCAGCTCGTTCACCTTCAAAGCCTTGATCTTTATGATAATCACTTCAATTTTTCCCGAATCCCAACTCGTTTTAGGCAGCTATCAAGCCTAACACATCTTGACCTCTCTTACTCTGTATTTTCTAGTCCAATCCCTTCAGAAATTTTAGAACTCTCCAAGTTGGTTTCCCTAGATCTTTCATCCAAAAATTTGGAGCTTCAAAAGCCTGGCCTGCAAGGTATAGCTCAAAACTTAACAAACTTGAAAGAACTATATCTCTATAGAGTTAGCATATCATCCTCAGTACCAAATATCTTGGCAAACTTATCTTCTTTGGAAAGTTTGGTCCTAGCAAACAATGGCTTGCTCGGTGAGTTTCCCATAGAAATTTTCCATCTACCCAATCTTTTGCTTCTGAATGTAGCATCCAACAAGTATCTCACAGGAAGAATGTCAGAATTTAACAAAAGCAGCCCCTTAGAATCACTGATACTTTCCGACACAAGTTTCTCTGGTAAGCTACCAATTTCAATTGGTAACCTTAAGTCCTTAAATTCATTTTGTGCTTCAAGGTGCAATTTCTCTGGACCAATACCATCTTCGTTGGGTAACCTTACCAAACTAATCATGCTGAGACTCCCAAAAAATAGCTTATATGGTCCAATTCCACAATCACTTTTTAGGCTCGTACATCTTGAAGATCTGAATCTAGCTCTTAACTGCTTAAATGGCACAGTAAAATTAAACAAGTTTCTGAAACTCCAAAACCTTAGTTGGCTCCAACTTTCTAGTAACAATGTTTCAGTGGTGATAGAGCCTAGTACGAACACAACTTTTCCGAAATTTGAGGTATTGGGTTTGGCTTCATGTCAGTTACTTGAGATCCCAAGTTTCCTAAGGATCCAAGATGAATTAGGATTTTTGAGTCTTTCCAATAACAAAATTGATGGCCAAGTTCCAAAATGGATGTGGAGTTTGAAATCTCTCTGGTTTTTAGATTTATATGATAACTTTCTAACAGGTTTCGAACAACTTCCGGTCTTCTTCCCTTGGACTACTAATCTACGCGTTCTGTACCTTGATTTTAATAGGCTTCAAGGGTCAATTCCAATCCTACCACCTTCCATCTCTGAATATTCAGTCTCAAACAACACATTGACAGGAACAATCCCACAATCGATTTGCAATTACAGCTCACTTATTCTTCTTGATTTGTCGAGCAATGAGTTAAGTGGCATGCTTCCTCGCTGTTTAGGCAACTTCAGTGATTCCTTTTCGTTTTTGAATCTCCACAATAATCACTTTCATGGAACCATTCCTTCAACATTATCAGGAGGGAACAAATTGAGGATGATTGATTTTAGCCGAAATCAATTTCAAGGGCAGATACCAAGATCATTGGCAAAGTGTACCATGCTTGAAGTTCTTAATCTTGGAAACAATCAGATAAATGATACTTTCCCTTTTTGGTTGGGCATTCTTCCAGAGTTGAGAGTTCTCATTTTGCGAGCTAATAGGTTCTATGGTAAAATGGAAATTTCTGCTCGCGATTGTGGTTTTCAAAAGTTACACATTATTGACCTTTCCAATAACGACATTACTGGTAAGTTGTCCTCAGTATGCTTTGAAAATTGGAAAGCCATGAAAATCATTGATGAAAAGCACTTGAGGTACCTGGAAGTGAATTCTAATCTCGAAGGGAAAGGATATTCATGGTCTACAAACTTCACTTACTCAATGACATTGATCAACAAAGGCATGGAGATGACATATGGACACATCCTTGATTTCTTCGTTGCTATTGATCTCTCGAGCAACAAATTCGAAGGAGAAATCCCAGAAGTCCTCGGGTATCTGAAAGGACTTTATTTGCTCAACCTTTCTCACAACTTTCTCACAGGTCCTATCCCATCCTCCTTGGGAGACTTGAAAGAGCTAGAATCCTTGGACCTGTCTTCAAACATGTTGTCATGTGAGATCCCTCCACAGCTAACTCAACTCACTTTCCTTTCATCCTTTAATGTCTCTCACAATCATCTCAGAGGACCTATACCACGTGGGAAACAGTTTGATATATATGAGAACAATTCGTTCATTGACAATCCGGAATTATGCGGAGGCCCTTTGTCAAAGAAATGTTCAGATTCTGAGAACTCTGTGCATCCACCTTCAAACTTCATCCAAAATCAAAGCTCGGAGTCTTCATTTGAGTTTAGTTGGAAAGTAGTTGTGGTGGGTTACGGATGTGGATTCGTTTTTGGAGTTGGTATCGGGCAAATTGTGATTACAAAGAAGTACACTTGGTTTATGAAGACTTTCGCAATTGGGCAGCCAGTACGAAGAAGCATTAATTGGAGGGGCCGCAGAAATTAAAGTTTAGTCTCCTTATGTATCTCCCAAATAAGTAAATAGGCCCATTAATGCAGATGTTGTAATTAAAGTTACATTTGCTATTCCGTTTTTCCCTTCAGAGGTCTAGAAGGAGCAATAAAGTTACACCACACAACACGTTTGGGAAGCACTATCCCTAGTACCACAATACATCCTTTTGTTTTCCAAGAAATAACATAAAACGTGTTATTTTCGATATTCATGCACAATGTTTCACCAAATCCGCGATAAATTATAGATTAGATTGGAGAATAGAAGTATGCCCTAAATGTAAACCCCAAGAAGCAGCCATAAAAAGCATAGTAAAGAAACGATGATGCAGAAATCTCACCACACTTAATCGTGTGTGATTGATTTTTATTTATAGAATTTACAATCTCTTTACAACCGAATAATAGGATATTAATTACAGAGTAATAGATGATAGAGTAATTGACTGCTATTGTGCTAAGATATTATTTGGTAATAATTCGAACTGATTTGATGCCTTAATCTTAGGATGTGCTATGCTGTTTTCAAAGATAGACAATTCCTCTACGAATCCTCCTTATTCGAACTTATAGCAGAATCTTAATACGCTGATCTCTCTATTTTTTTTTTTTTAATAAGAAAGGATAAAACGGAATCAACAATCGGAAAAGTCAGAATTAACAACAAAAGCAGGAAGCGAATGAACATCAAGAAAACCAAAGCAACCAGAGGAATCCACCCACTTAGCCAAACGGTGGGCAAAATGATTCAGCCTCCGAGGAATCCACTTGAGTGAATGATCAGCATGAGCGGAGAAAAAACTATGAAGAGCAACCATCCACTCTTCCGCCTGCCAACCAGAATGAGAAACAGACCAAGCACATCCGCCACCAGGACACTACAGTCACTCTCAAAACAATTACGAGACAGGCTGGAACGAAAAAATCTGGATCACAGCAAACAAAGCAGCAGTCTCGCCAAGAAAGAGGTTTTGGTGAGGTCTACGCTCCGTATACACAGTACAGGGAGAGCCCTCATGATCGCGAAGCACGACCGCCAAGACCAAGTGAGAAGACCTCACGGCAACATTCACACCCCCTAAGGGGGGAGGGAGCCAAACCAAACAAGCAGAAGGCGAAACCTCTGCCCAAGCAACTAAATGCTCACCAAACCGCCAACGGATAGAAGCAATAAGCACCAATAGATCAGGACGAGCCAACTTATGAACCACCTCATTGTGAAGGTGCCAAATTGAGTCTAAGACAATATAAGGGCACAACACAAAATGCTGCAAACTAGCCTTACCAACGCCAAAAAAATGATGAGTCATGATCAGTTGCTTCACAAAAACAGCAAACAGAATCTCAATCACTAACTTCATATGCAGCGGCCAAGAAGACTCATGCCAAGCAAAACGAGCAAGCTGGCACCGCATAAATAAATGTTCTGTCGTTTCCATTGCCAGCCCACAAAGAGGACACAAAAACCCAACAGAACTGGTTGAAGAAAGAAAAGGGGCCAGTAAACCTTGTACCGGAAGCGCCGCTTGCAAGAATTTCCATAAAAATAATTTTAAACAATCTTGGATCCGTAAAGACCAAACCTTCTTCCATTCCCTCCCCTGCACGGGGTGATGATCATACATTGTCCAAGGCTTGGTCAACCGATACGCACTTGCCACAGAAAAATAATTTTTCGACTCCCTCAACCAAAGCCATCGATCCCTGCCAAACAAGTTAAGAGGTGGCAAACTAGAAATAGCCACAACGGAGGTAGGGTCGAATAAAGAAACCAGAAGCTCCATATTCCAAGAATTAGCCTCAAATCAAAAAGACTATGAACGGTATGATTCTAGGCTACATCCTCCTCACCAATAGAATCAGCCACCAGAGGCTTTGGACAGAAGGAAGGTAACAGAGGAATCCACAGATCCTGCCAAATTCTTACCGAAGCCCCACATTTAGGCAAGCAACACACCCATTTGGCCAATAAATCCCGAACCTTCCAAATACCATGCCACACCCATGAAAAATTAGATTTCGCCGAAGCACAGTGAAGAGGACCACCGCCGGTGTACTTAGCTTTTAAAGCTTGAACCACGCACTCGAAGGGTTGTCATAGAGCTGCCAACCGAGCTTAGCAATGAGTGCCACATTCATATCATAAAACAGCCTCAACCCCAGGCCTCCTTTCTCCTTGGGATGGTAAATCTCAGCCCATGCTTTCGGAGTAAAATGTCGACTTTTGCTTTAAACAGTTTGTCTAAATCAGAGCACCAAGATCTCGGAATCAGGAATGTAGACATGTGATAAAGTGGCATTGCAGAGGCCACACTCCTCAACAAGACAGTCCGGCTGGCCTGAGAAAGCACCCTTGCTTTCCAGCCCTTAAGCTTGTCGACAATTTTATCCTTCACTTCAGAAAATGCCTTACATTTAGATCGAGGCAAAAATAGAGGTAAGCCCAGATCAGAACACCCAAGAAGCATTTCCTTCAACTGAAGTTCATTAAGAACAGCAGCCTTATTTTGAGAGTGAGTATTCCTACTAAAAGCAACCGATGACTTCTGAAAATTGATGGCTTACCCCGACCAAGAACAGTATCGTTGCATAATAGTGGCAATTTCCTTAGCTTCACGACAATTGGCACGGCAAAAAAAAAATTAAATCATTGGCGAACATAAGACGTGACACTGGCAAGGCATCCCGTGCGATGGGAACGCCATGTATAATCCCCAAGTCCATCGAATGAACCACCAGCCGCGAAATAACTTCAGAACACAAAATAAAAAGAAACGGTGACAAGGGGTCGCCTTGACGAATCCCCCTGCCCGGTTTGAAAAACCCGAAGGAGCTACCATTCAGCAAAACTGAATAAGACACTGTCAAGACACATTGCTCCAGCCAACGAACCCACTTCTCCGGGAACCCGAAACTCTGCAACACCTTAAAGATAAATCCCCACTCCAAGCGATCATACGCTTTCTGCATGTCTAACTTAATAGCAATCACACCTTTAGTCTCGGACTTATATTTCATGAAGTGAAAGAGTTCTTGCGCCAAAACAGAATTCTCTTGAATAGAACGGCCAGACACGAAAGCCACCTGGTTGCTGGAAATCAACTTCGGTAGGATAGGGCGCAGTTGAGAAACTAACACTTTGTCAATAACTTTATAGGCGACAATAGATAAACTAATGGGTCGAAAGTCATGCACAGTAGAATTTTCTCTCTTCGGAAGGAGCACAATAAACGAATGATTCAGTTCCTTTAGCAGTCGATCTGAAGTGAAAAACTGAAGAACCATATTGGTTGATCTCTCTATTCAAAACATCATTGATTGCCTCGTTTCCCATATCCTCTGCAGCTACGCTCTCTGTATTCAAAACCTCCTTGATTTCCTCATTTTTCATATCTTCAGCAGCTAATACGCCCTGTTGTAAGCAACACTAAGATAGTTAAAAGATTAGCCCACACTTAAGCCTTTTCATCATCTAAGCTGTTTGAAAGGTTTGGTTCATAGAAAGATTGCCGATTATTCTAAATTAAAGCTGCTTCTGTCACTGATTTTCTGGTTTTGTTGAATGTCAACCATTGTGTGCTGAAATGGAGGTATGACCATTGCATATCACAAGTAAATGAAGGGTTGTACATTTTGGCGTGAAGAGTCAAGATTTGCAGTTGAAGAGTCAAGATTTGCGGCTGCAAATCTTGACAAGCTCAAAGCGCGAAATCCACACTCCATAGAGTCAGGATTTGCGAACCGCAAATCCTGACAATTCCAGTCACCTCTGACTGGAGTAATTGTACCGAAGAGAAGATTTGTAAGCTGCAAATCTTGAAGAAATTTCTCCTCCATTTAACACGGTGGTATTTGCTCTATAAATGTGAACTCTATTGAGAGAGTTCGGTGTGCCTCGGTGAAGAGCACCCTCATGAGTTGAGAGAGAATGTGAGGAGGAAAGTTGCAGTGTGAGAGTTGAGAGTTTGTAAAGTTTTGGTTATGCGAGTGAAATCAAAATACTCTCCTCCGTGGACGTAAGCAGTTGCCGAATCACGTTAAATATTGGCCTCCATGTGTTTGTGTTTTTTCGTTCCGTGCTCAACAAGTGGTATCAGAGCCTGTAAGTGGCTGAAATTTCGTTTTTGTATTCGGTCGAGACCCAATCTGTGTCCAAATGAGATTTTGGAGCTAACTGGGAATTCCTCGCGACGAGACGAGCACAACGGTACAAACCAGGGGTCAAACGGACACCGCACGTGCCCACACGCACCGATAGAAGTTTTTGCGAGTGTGCCCACTCTTCCCACGCGCTGACACGCGCTGCCAGCCGCTGGAGAAACTCCACACACGCTGTCACGCGCTCAGAAGAAGAGCGCCACTCGCCTCCATGCACCCCAGTTGGAAGCGTATGGTCCGAGTTTGACCGAGTCGCTGAGTCAACTCGGCGAGTCAAGCCGAGTCGGACCGAGGTGGAGAGTCAACTCGCCGAGTTATAGTAACGGTAACCGTTATCGTCGGCAGCACTTCCGGTGAATATTCCATTACGTTGGACGGAATATTTTGTTTCTGGAAGGAATATTCTAGATTCAAATTTTGTGCATTTTAGGCCCAATTTTTGTCCTTTTTAGGCCGGACTGGACCTATTCCTAACTATTTCGACCGTTTCGGATGCAACGGTGGGCTCCGTTTTGCGAGATTTTACTCCAAACATAGAGCAACAAGCCATTTGAGCCTCAGATATAGGCAAAATCAATGGCGAAAGGTTCAATGATTAATCTTACGGCGTCCAACTACACACTTTGGAGACCCAGGATGGAGGACCTCCTAAACTGCATGGATTGTTTGATCCAATAGAGAGAAAAGGTGTAAAACCAGCCGCGACGCCAGAGAAAGATTGGAGAAAGTTGCACAGGAGAACTATTGGTCAGATCAAACGACCATAGTGTGTTTCATCATGTTGCCTAGGAGACATGTGTACGTCCTTGGTAGAAGTGGAGAGTATGTATCAGGCCAAGACTACTCGGAATAAGGCGTTATTGATGAGGTGTCTTGTCAATCTAAAGTTGAAGAGCACACCTCTGTAGCAGAACACACAGTGAGTTTCAAAACCTGGTGAACCAGCTTCCATTAGAGATCTGAAAGTTGGGGATGAAGAACAAGCTCTGCTCCTTCTTCTTAGTGGTCATTGCTCTAGCAATTCGGCTCCAAACGGCAAACTTACCATATGATGGTGAATGATGCCATGTTTAATGAGAAAGCTAGAAGGAAGGAGGCTGGTACGGACCAGTCAGATGCCTTTTGTTGCAGAAGGAATGCACCAAAGAAGTGGTAGATAGAGAAGTAGAGGCAGAGGTCAAACATAAGTAGATCCCAGAATCCAGGCGTGATCAAAATGACAAGGTCAAATGTTTCTTTTGTGGCATCGAAGGCCACATGAAGAAGAACTACTGGAAGTACATCGGGAGCAAGGCCAGTCCAGCAACAAGGAAGATGGAGAAGCTTTAGTCTCTCTTTCCTACAGATTGTGCATGAAGCTGCAGGAGATGACATGTGGTGTTGAGTAGAGGTGCATCTCCTCCTCCAACAGACATTGCAGCAGATGCATAAGGTGTTGAGTAGAAGGCATTGTCACCTCCTCCACCAAAAGCTGGAGAAAATGAAGGCTAGCAACCAGCTGAAAAAGAGGGAGATGGTGAAAGTTTATTCACTCTTCCTGGAGATTTTGAAGAAGGTTATGTTCATGTTGCGAGTCAGGTGCAGAAATGGTGGTAGACACAGCAGCTTCCTACCACGTCGCTCCTCGCAAAGACTTCTTCATGATGTATAGAGCCAGAGACTATGGTACAGTGAGAAGAGGAAACTCCAATTCCTCTGAGATCGCAGGTGTAAGCGATCAGAAAAAGACCAATGTATCATGTACCATGGTGTTACATAAGTGCCAAACCTCCGGCTAAATCCAATATTTGTGTCAGCCCTTTACCGCCAGGGCTACAACAACCGCTTCAGCAACGATACCTGGAAGTTGATGAAAGGTATTGTGGTTGTCGCTTATGGACACATTTGTGGCACGATATTCCCGACTCATGTGAAGATATGTGATGATGGCCTCAAAGCAGGTGAAGGTGAGGCATCTCCAAATCTGTGGCACAAGAGACTCAACAATGAGGGAGAAAGGGTTGTCTACACTGGCAGAGAAAGCACGCATCCAGGTGAATTGAAGGAAAGCGCCCAACCCTTTGCAAAAAAAGAGTCTAGTCCATCTGTTAGGAGAAGATCAAAGTTGTTGAGCCTGGTACACTTTGATCTACGGTCCCTTTTAAAGAGGTATCTTTGATAGTAACAGATATGCAGCCTGTTACTTGATGAGCAGAACACTATCAAGTCTGTTGAAGCTTGAGGCTCCAGAGATAGTGTGGTCTGACAGAAAGATATCCTCCTGTCATTGGAGAGTGATTGGGTGCAAAGTGTTTGCACATGTATCCAAGCTGCAAAGATAGGTGTTGAGTTGGAAGAACAGTTACTCACTCCACCAGAAGATTTGGATACAGGTTATGGGATCCTAGAGCTGATCGCTTCAGAAGGTTATCAAACCCAGGTGAATACAAAAAAGTGCTCCAGATATATTCAGTCCTGGACAGCTTCAGTTTGCCACAGACACTGAAGGAACGCAGGACGGTTCCCCAGAAGAGGAAGGTGATGGAGGGTGTTGAGCGAGAGAAGAAGATATCGCTCCACCAGAAGTTGCTGAAGAGAGTGTTGAGCATAGGGGTGCAGCTACCCGCTCCACTAGAGGCTGCAGAAGAGGGTGTTGAGCAGGGGGAGATATACCCACTCCACCAAAGGTTGCAGAAAGGGTGTTGAGCAGAAGGAGTTACCTGTTCCACCAGAAGCTGTATGATCATCACAGCGATCAAGTGATGATGAACTTCCTCTAATTAACGATCCTCCACGGAGAGAGGGTTGTCACTGATCCCGTCGAAGAGATTTCCGAATCAGATTATATTCTTCTTATTGATGAGGGGAGCAACAAAGTTGTTGTGAAGTCAGAACTCATAGGTTGATTCAGGAGATGCAAGATGCCTTGCACAGGTGATGCAAGATGAAAAGAGTTCCTTGCACAGGAGATGCAAGATGCCTTGCACAGGAGTTGCAAGATGAAATGATTTCCTTGCAGAAGAATCAGACGTATGAGTTGGTGAGACTTCCAAAGAGAGCACTGAAGGTTTCAGCTAACATGTTGTCGTAGGTGGAGCTATGTGGGACATAGCTGGGATGAACACCTCCAACTGAAGATGTCAGGATATATTCTCCTCTGTGTGGCATGGAGGGGGAGAATTGTTGGCGTGAAGAGTCAAGATTTGCGGCTGCAAATCTTGACAAGCTCAAAGCGAAATCCACACCCCACTCAGGATTTGCAAACCGCAAATTGACAATTCCAGCCACCTCTGACGGAGTAATTGCACCGAAGAGAAAATTTGCAAGCCGCAAATCTTGAAGAAATTTCTCCTCCATTTAACACGGTGATGTTTGCTCTATAAATGCGAACTCTATTGAGAGAGTTCGGTGTGCCTGGTGAAGAGCACCCATCGTGGGTTGAGAGAGAATTGAGAGGAAAGGTGCGGTGTGAGAGTTGAGAGTTTGTAAAGTTTTGGTTTTTGAGTGAAATCAAAATACTCTCCTCCGTGGATGTAGGCAGTTGCCGAACCACGTTAAATATTGGCCTCCATGTGTTTGTATTTTTTCGTTCCGTGCTCAACAGTACACTCTAGAAAAAAAAATTATATATATATGAAGTGTTGTAGCTAGGAGACGAATTCGTCTCAAATTATCCTATTATATAAGGAAAAAGAATAACGACACGGCCATGTTCAGAATTTCGCAAGAATTTATTAGGATTGAGGGGTGTATGTTGACGTGGGCCGTAGGCCAAATCTTCTAAACAAGAGAAAATGGTAATTTCCCCCAATCCCAGGTTCAAACTAAAATGATTCGGTTGCTAGCTAGTCCTCTTTACTTGACTTTTTCTCTAGTTGTTTCACAATAGCTAGCTAGAGACTACTCGCTTCCTTCTCTGCAGACTTACTAAAGTTGCTGCCAATTGGATACAAACTTAAATTAAACTATGTCCCGTAAGAAATAATTGAACTTTTTTTTTTTGTTTTTTTCTCTCGGTACTTTTTCCGGCTTTCAAGAATATATATATATATATGGATTGTCTGTCAAACAAAAGAACAAAAACAAGAACAAAAATTCAGGGTATTTTGGATAATCTCGCTTATAAGAAATTCTCATTGATTAAGTGCATCTTTTGGAATAAATAATTATTAAATTTAAATTAGAGAAATTGATATTTTAATCTTTAGATTTTATTTTTTTTATTTTTTAGTTTTAGAGTTTATTTTTTTAACTCTTAATTTTTTAGTTTATTTTTATTTTATTTTATTTTTGACGAAATGACTCTTCTGTCAGGAATCCGTATGTTTTTCTAATGGCAGGGTCACATCAGCGGGAGTGATGCGCACCGTTTTGACGCCGCGTGACCAAACGTTCACGTTCGCGCCATCGTAGCCTGTCTTTGACTTCGACACCTGACTTCTCCACTATTCTTAACTTAGGTTGTCTATCAAGTTCCTCCCCTGATCTATCGCCCAACTGTGGTTACTCTGGAGTTTCATTATCGTCTTTCTTCTGAATCTCCATTTTATTCTCTTCCTCCTCTTCCTCTTCTTCTTCCTCCTTCCTCCTCTTCCTCCCCAAACTTCTCCTCCAAAGGGCTATGATGCTTCTCAGTAACCTCCACTTTCACTTCCTCTACTTTCTCTTCCACTTTAGCATTAGCATCTATGTCTAGGGATTCAGCATCTGATGATGAATCTTCAGCACAAGGACTTTCCACAATCGGAGATCCCTAAAAAAAAAAACAAAAGCACACAAAGTTCATGGAGTAACTTCAGAAAATTATACCGCTAATGAAAACAACATTATACCAAAAAAGTTGATAACAGTATTTTCGATAGCAAGTAATAATGAAAGAGCATAGCAGATCAGTCAAAAATACTAAAAGGGTGATACAGTATTTTCTTCTGCCCAGAAAAAAGAAGTCATTAGTCAAAATTCATTGTACCTCTTGCTTGGTCTCCTGAGAAAAATTATTATCAGTAGCTCCTATATGGCCTTTAGCAAGTCGATCAAGGCCATGAGCAATCGGAAGATGCTGAATTTGACCATCTCATTAATGAGATGAGACAGAGAGAGTTTAACTCACCCATTAGATTTATTTTTTAAAATTCTGACTCCTCCTTATAATATCGTAGGATGGAATCCAGACGACACATATATATGTAACATAAACAGTCATTTTTATGGCGTCTTTTGCAAATAAGAACTTTGGTATAAAAGAAATGTTTCACACTGTTTCCGTCAGAATGATAACATAACTTCGTTGATTTGGGTTTTTCTTTGTCCTTTTCTTCTTTTCTTTCCATGTCTGATTTGGCCTTTGGCGAAGTACTCCAAGACAAAGTAGATCCTCGTCTTCGTGGCGAGGACCTCGAAGAGCTTGATCATATAGGGTACTGGTGCAGCCGGCGCATGATAGAAACCTCCCTCTTAATGTTCTCCGTGAGGCCACCTTTCAGCATCTTCCGATTGCTCATGGCCTTGATCGCCACGCTCTGCCCGGTGTTGACGTTCCTTGCGTGGTACACCTTCGCAAAGGCTCCGTAGCCGATCAGCTTCCCCAGCTCGTATTTCCCAAACAAATTCACCTCCGACGACGACGCCTCCCCTGTGGACGACGTCGCTTCCATGGCAGTATCCTCGGTCTCATTCCCGATCTCTGGCATTGTTCAACAATCCCAAACCTTTAACTCTTCCGCATTGAAAATACATCTATAAAAACAGACGCGACAACGACAAAAAAACACAATAGCAGAGCAAGGTCAAGGTCAAGGTAAGAGAAAGCCCTTTGAACTCTTAAAATGGTGCGCATCATTCTGGCCACGTCAGCTGCTGAGTTGCCCGATGTGCTCTTCCGTTAGAGAAACTTGGTGAAAGAGCCATTTTGTCAAAAAATTATAAATTAAAAGACTAAAATTTGAAAAAATGAAATTCAGGGACTAAAAAATAAAAGGAAATAAAACCCAAGATTAAAATGCTAATTTCCCTTACAACTATATGATACTACCTCAAATTCCATGTAAAATAAGAGAATAGAATTATAAATGAGAAATTGGGACTTTATTATGTTGAACTGAACTCTATAATAATTTTAAAGAGAATAATGTAAATAAAAGAAAGAAGAGTTTTACAGGAGCAGAGAAGGTTGAGGACGATGGGAGAAAATTCTGTTGTATATTGATTATTGCTACTGCACTCTGTACAAAACGTATATATGGACATGGAGCAAAAAACCAATCCTAACAAACTCTGTTCAAAGAATATGCTATCAATAACTTTACATGTCAGCATAGGAAAACAAAAGAGAATATACTAGCTGGCACATCTGTACACGATCGTGTCACACGGTGGCACCTCCTCTGTATTTGTTTCTTCATTCCTTAAGATCCTCTCGCAAGATGGAGAATAGATGTTGTCTATTCCCATCTTGGTTAAATGTGAGAAGAACAGATTAGAGGGCAGGGCCTTAGTAAAGATATCGGCCAACTGAGAGTGAGTACGAACATGAAGAGTTCTAATGAAACCTGACTGAATTTTATCTTGAATGAGGTGACAATCCAATTCAATATACTTTGTCCTTTCGTGAAAAATCGGATTTGCTGCGATGTGAAGAGCGGCCTGGTTATCACATAGCAAGTCAATTGGAGTAGGACAGGGAACATGAAGTGCTTCGAGGAGATAAGAGAGCCAGGTTAATTCACAGCAGGTGGTGGCCATAGCACGGTACTCTGCTTCAGCGGAGGACTGTGAGACAATGGACTGCTTCTTGGATCGCCATGAAACTAAGGATTGTCCTAGAAATATGCAGTATCTAGTGACATATTTTCTTGAATCTGGGCAAGCTGCCCAATCCGAATCACAGTATGCTGTCAAGGTTAATGAAGATGAAGAAGAGAAAAGCAAACCTTGACCCAGAGCAGATTTTATATATCTAAGAACACGCTAGGCAGCATGAAAATGAGGAAGTGTGGGACAGTCCATAAATTGGCCTAGATTTTGTACTGTGTAGCTGATGTTAGGCCTTGTTATTGTGAGATAAAGTAGGTGCCCCACTAGCCTTCGATAAACTGAAGGATCAGCAAGAGGCGCACTGCCATGCTTACTAAGTTTGGAATTTTGGTCCATAGGTAATGTGAGAGGTTTGACAGCAAGAAACCCCCCATCTGCCAATATGTCTAATGTATACTTCCTTTGGTTGAGATGAATTCTAGTTTGTGAACGAGCAACCTCAATACCGAGGAAATACTTGAGATCACCAAGGCATTTAAGCTTGAATTCAGTGCCAAGAAACTCCTGTAAAGAGTCAATAGCTGCCATGTTTGAGCCAGCAACTACAATATCGTCAATATAGACTAACAAAGCAGTAAAACCAGCTGTGTTATGCTTTGTGAAGAGGCTGTAATTAGCCTTGGATTGGTGAAAACCAAAGGTTGAAAGGGACATCGAAAATTTGGAATATCATTGTCTTGAGGCTTGCTACCAGCCATAAAGACTTTTGGTGAGGCGACACACTTGCTGTTCATCACCTTTGATATAACCCCGGAGGTTTTTTCATATACACTTCTTCCTCTAGCTCTCCATGAAGGAAAGCATTACTCACATTGAATTGCTTTAGATGCCAACCCTTAATTGCTGCAAGAGCTAACAAAGTGCGAACAGAAACCATTTTTGCTACGGGTGAAAACGTTTCATGATAGTGAATGCCCTCTTGTTGGGTGTACCCCTTTGCCACTAATCTAGCCTTATACCTTTCAATGGACCCATTAGAGAGATACTTGATCTTATAGACCCATTTACACCCGATAGCTTCCTTCCCAGGTGGCAGATTGCTAAGAACCCAAGTTTGGTTATGTTCAAGTGCAGACAACTCGTGATCCATGGCTTTGCACCAATTAGGATCCTTCACAGCCTCATAATAGCTAGTCGGTTCAATATGAGAGGATATAGAGGTAGTGAAGGCTATGAAAGATGGTGAAAATTTATGATAAGATAAACTATGAGAAAAGGGAAAGGATATCCCTGACAAAGAATTTTGCACCTTAGACAATGATGAGGAAGGTGAAGTAGGACAAGCTGTGAAGGAGGTAGAGTAGTAGTCTGTGAGCAATGGTAATCTTGGAGGAATTTGGGAGCCTTTTTGACTCGGGTGGACCTGCGAAGAAGAAGGGATGGTGAAGGTGAACTAAAGAAGGTAGAGTGGATTGTGGAGAGGACTCGGGTGGTATAATGGAGGATGGTGTAGGTATGGGTGATGATGTGGGAGGTAGTGTAGGTGATGGAGATGTGGAAGGAGGAAAAGACAAAAAATCTGGTAAGGGTGCAGCATAAACAAAATCAGAATTAGAAGGGAGATGGTGGCAGGAGTAAGGAAAGGGAAAATGTGTTCATGAAAAACAACATTTCTTGAAATAAAAGTGGTATTAGTAGTTAAATCCAACAACTTATACCCTTTGACTCCAAAAGTGTAACCAAGAAAAACACACTGCCTACTTTGAGGATCAAACTTCCTTCTCCCCAGTGACAAAGTAGTTGCAAAAGCTAAACACCCAAAAACTTTTAAGTGTTAGTAGGTAGGCTGGGTATGAAACAAAATTTCGAAAGGGGATTTATTCTGGAGAAGTGTAGTGGGAGTCCTATTGATTAAATAGGTGGTTGTCAAAACACAGTCATTCCAGAATTTTAATGGAATGTTAGAATGAAATCTTAGGGCTCGTGCTACTTGGAGAAGGTGTTGATGTTTTCTCTCCACCAAACCATTTTGCTGGGGTGTCTCTACACAACTTTTCTGGTGGATAATGCCTTTGGCTGAATAAAATTCGGGCATATGGAACTCGAGTCCATTGTCACTTCTAAGCACTTTAACTTCTGTTTCAATAAGGTTGCAAAAGGCTTGGATACAAGACCTAGCATCTGATTTTTGTTTGAGCATGTATACCTAAGTAGTGCGAGATAAATCATCTACAATGCACAGGAAGTATTTGGAGTAATCGTAAGCAATGACAGAGCATGGTCCCCACAAGTCACAGTGAATTAATTCAAAACAAGTTGAAGTTTTATGGGTGTTTGTTAGAAAGGGGAGTCGGTGTTGTTTTGCTAAAGGACAAACAAGACAAGGATGAGATTCCTTTGAATTCATATGAGATATAATAGTAGGATCTTGAATAAGACGAAATCTGGAATTTGAGATGTGGCCTAGTCGGTAATGCCACAAATCAAAACCAAGGTCACTGTTCATTACATATGCAGAAAATAAACCATTAGTATTAAAAAATTAGGAAAGAGTATGGGATAGGTCTTCGGATGGTACTTTGGTCGGCAACAGATGGTAGAGCCCATTGTTCACCTTACCCTTCCCAATCGTTGTCCAAGATGAGAGGTCCTGTATGAAGTATAAGTCAGACAAGAAAATTAGACAGCAATGGATTTGTTTGGCTAGTTTGTTGGCTGAGATTAAGTTAAAAAAAAGGATGGCACGCACAATACATCATGCAATGTGATGGATTCTGTAACCTTGACTATTCCAACATGTGTAACAGGTGCAACCTCTCCATTGGGTAGCTTAACAGAATAAGAAACATGAGCAGTAATAGTGGTGAATAGATTGGTGCTGCAGATCATATGATCTGTAGCACCGGTGTCTATAATCTAATGAGAGATGCTGACAAGAGGTGCGTGCGTGCGTGTGTGTGTGTGTGTGAAATAGAGAGACAAAATGGGATACCAGCCATAGATGAAGGGTGAGGTGTATTTGAGTGTGGATTGGTGACGGATTGAAGATGATTAGTTGAATGCGTGGCTGATGAAGGATCCTTCAATTTGAGCAAATTCATTAGTTCATGATATTGCCATTTAGTGAATGAAATTGCCTCCACATTATCTTTCTCTGAAGCATGTTCAGATATTCCTGCTGCAACATTGGCTGAAACAAAATTCTCTTTCACTCGATCATGAAACTTATGGCCCGGGGGATATCCATGTAGCTTATAGCATCGATCTGCATTATGTCCTGCCATATGACAATGTGTACACACTGGCATTTCGGCATTTCCAACCTTAAAGCATTTTCCAAACACATGTCCTGCTATCTTGCAGTGAGTACAGTAGGGCCTATCCTTCTTAGAACCGAATGATGGTCTATTGACATGCTGAAAATTTCCAAAAGTCCTCCTAGCAGCCAAAGCAACAGAGTCTAAACTAGGAGCATTAGATGAAATCTGTCTCTGCCTCTCTTGTTGTTGAATATATGAGAAAACTTTGTTTACCGATGGCAAAGGGTCAATTAACATTATCTGGTCTCTTACCTTATTAAAAGATTCATTCAGTCCCATAAGGAATTGGATAACACAATCACGTTGGTGGCGTTCCATTAGGATTCTCAGCTGTCCACAAGTACAATCAGGTAAGGGGTCATAAGCATCAAGTTCATCCCAAAGTGTTTTGAGCTTACCATAACATATATTGACTGAGTCACTGTCCTGGGTCAAGTTTGAGAGAGCTTTCTTTAATTCAAAAAATGTGGGGGCCATTTTGCTAAGTGAAACACTCCTTCAGTTCAGTCCAGATCTCAGATGCATCATCCACAAATGCCACACTGGGCCTCAGTTGCAGACTAATGGAATTTTGAATCCAAGAGACTATCATATCATTGCATCTTTCCCATAGATCTAAAAGTGGGTCACCTGCAAGAGGTTTAGTGATTGTCCCGTTGATGAAACCAAGTTTATTCTTGGCTCGAAGTGCTCGCTGCATCGAACGAGACCAGGTTGGGTAGTTCACTTTAGATAGTAACTCTGTAACTAGTACCGTCCCAAGGTTGTCTGAAGTTTCAAGGTGGAATGGGTTAGTTACATCGTTCAAATTTGAGTATCGATTGGGTTTTGGGGTTTGAGGTGGAACTGGAGTTGAGCTGGAATCAGTGCTGGTTTTACTGTGAGTATCGTCTGCCATGATTGCTTTGATACCATGTAAATGATAGAATGAAAGAAAGAAGAGTTTTACAGGAGCAGAGAAGGTTGAAGACGATGGGAGAAAATTCTGTTGTATATTGATTATTGCTACCGCACTATGTACAAAACGTATATATGGACGTGGAGCGAAAAACCAATCCTAACGAACTCTGTACAAAGAATATGCTATCAGTAACTTTACATGTCAGCATAAGAAAACAAAAGAGAATATACTAGCTGGCACATCTGTACAAGATCGTGTCACACGGTGGCACCTCCTCTGTATTTGTTTCTTCATTCCTCAAGAGATAATACTCGTTTGGAACGAACTGAAACAATTTACTTGTCCAGAAACGTCGAGAAACATAGATTAAAAAACAGACTGATGGTTTGCGATTAATTGCTGATTAATTTTCCTTAACCTAGGAGATTGATGTTGTTCTTTTCCACGTTTTGAAAATTAACCACATAAAGCAACAGATAAAAAAACTGAGAAATCATGCAAAACAACACCAATGAATTTCCCATCATAGATGATTTTGCACCTCATAGAGCGTGATAAAATCTGCAATTAATCTCCCCGACCCCTCGGTCACGTCGGCCATCTATCTAATTTTACTCTCGTCCAATCTTAATCATCACGGGTTGAACTCTGCTCAGCATGTCATCGCCACCTACCATAACCAAACAAACTTGGAAACACCTGTGTCAAAAATGTAAGGTCTGGCGGCCATGCAACTGAAATAAATCCCAGTCTCCCACACATGGAGGGCCAGGATCACCGTCTGATTCATGCCTACCACGCATCCTCCCTTACACCTCATTGATGATGATACGCCTTCGGATATACCAAAGCATCTTGCAAGTGCTATATTCTTCTCAGCTAATGACTGCCACATACCATTACTGAAAACATTATGTGTTAGCGAAACAGGGTTTTGCAGCCATGCAACAAATAAAGAGAATGCACAACAAGGAACAAAACTTTCACCAACCATTTGCCGCTTGCCAAAACCGGGTCCACTTTTTACACCTATAAATACCGGCCCACGCAGATCACCCCATCATCACCACAGCAGAAGCTTTAAGAGAGTTCCACAATGGCTTACTCTTCTTTGCTCTCTCTTAGCCTTTGTTTCCTCGTTGTCTTCCGCGGCTGCCTTGCTCAGATAGAGCAAGGGTCTGAGCAACTCCAACGGCGGCAGCAGCAGCATCGGTTTGAGACCGAGTGCCGCCTCGACAGCATAAATCCTCAAGAACCCACTATCAGGCTTGAATCCGAGGCCGGTCTCACCGAGTACTGGAACCCGAATGACGATCAGTTCCAGTGTGCCGGAGTGACTCTGGTCCGCCACAATATCCAACGCAGAGGCTTGTTGTTGCCGTCATACTCCAATGCACCACAGCTCATCTATGTTGTCCAAGGCACGTGCTTGTTCCTGAAATAGAGAGTGCCGCTCCGATGGCTCTACGTTTGTTAATTACCATGCATTCAAATTAAGATCATAACCACTCATTTTTATTATTTTCAATGGCATGCAGGTAGAGGTCTTCACGGAGCTGCTATGCCCGGTTGTCCTGAGACTTTCGAATCGGAATCCTCGTCTCAGTTTAGAGGAGAGCAGAGAGCACAACAAAGAGGTAGAGACCAGCACCAGAAGGTTCGACAAATTCGTGAGGGTGACATCCTTGCTATGCCGGCCGGAGTTGCTCATTGGATTTATAACGACGGCGAGTCCCCGCTTATTTTGGTTGCACTCCTCGACACCTCCAATCCGGCCAATCAGCTCGATGAGAACGCTAGGGTGAGTTCCAAGAATTAACTACTTCTATCGATGTTTCTCTTACAAGTTGACGCATGAAATCAAGTACACAATGTAAACTATTTAAAATCAACAATCATTTCTCCGGGCTTTTAATTAGCATTAATGATTAATCTATGACTCCAGAAATTCTACCTTGCTGGGAACCCACATCAACGACAACAAGGTGGCGGCCAGAGACTGAGAGATGAGAGAGAGAGAGAGAGGTGGGGCCGGCGCCAAAGCCGGAGAGGCCAGCAGCAGCAAAGAGGTGGCAACATCTTCAGTGGCTTCGACGAGGAGATTCTGGCTGACGCTTTCAACATTGACAGCGAGCTGGCAAGGAGAATGCAGAACCAAAATGATCAGAGGGGTAACATCGTCCGCGTGGAGGGCGAGCTTCGCGTGTTGAGCCCGCAAAGGCAAGCAAGAGAACAGGAAGAGAGAATATTTGGTACTAGAGACAATGGCCTGGAGGAAACCATCTGCACGATGAGGCTCAGACACAACATCGCTGACCCACAACGCGCTGATGTGTACAACCCACGCGGCGGTCGCATCACCAGCCTCAACCGCCTGAACCTCCCAATCCTAGCATACATCCGGCTCAGTGCTGAGAGAGGTGTCCTTTACAGGGTAAAGACCTTAATACTATTGTGGTTAAAGAGTCCTCATCAATTTCCAAGCATAGCCCAAGAAAATTGCGACATGCATTTTCGTATTATGTTCAAAACTTACATCTGGGATGACTATAAACTTGCGTGCTATGCTGCACCATATTATGATTCATAGAATTACACGGTCGAAATATGAATGTTACAGTATTAGCTTCAACACATTCAGGATAATATGGGTCATAGCAAGTTTTCTTTTGTGTGAAAATGTGCAGAATGCTATCATGGCACCACACTACAACCTCAACAGCCACAGCGTGATATACATCATCAGGGGCAACGGCAGGCTTCAGATAGTCGGGGACTACGGCCAGAACGTATTTGATGGGCAGGTTCAGGAAGGTCAGGCTTTGACGGTGCCCCAAAACTTTGCCGTCCTTAAGAAGGCAGGAAACCAGGGATTAGAGTGGGTGGCATTCAAGACATGCGACAACGCCATGATTAACCCACTTGCTGGAAGGCTCTCGACCATGCGGGCAATCCCAGTTGATGTGCTGATGAACTCATACCGCATTGACCGGGAGGAAGCTAAACGGTTGAAGTTCAACCGCGAGGAGTCGACCCTGTTCAGTTCAGAGTCTGCATCACGAAGGTTGGACTAAACTTCTCTGTACCATGTAATTTTAACAAAGGCAGTTGGAGTACGTGTAGTAAGGAATAAAGTCCTCCAAGGTGTTGAGGCTTAAACTTGTTTGACCGCCAATATGTCTCACTAGTATGTAAGTATCTGCGGGAATGAAAGTTTAGAGAATCTATGAGCTAATAATATCCTCTGTTCCACATACAGAGTTTCATACCAGAGCTCCGCTATCAAAACCTTATCCAAAATCGTCTTATTTCTACCTTATATTTACCGTCCACTAAAAAATTAATAAACAGTGGTATTCTCTAGATCGGAATACAAGCAGGTATGATTTATAAATGGTTCTCGACCCGTGAAGACATGGCCTGAAATCCGGTCAAACAGGTTACCCATTAACCTTTACTCTCAATCATTTGAGAAAACTAATTATTTCTCGAAGGAACACAATAGATGAGCACATACCAAACGTCGCGTAATTTTAACTAGGCATCCATTTTTATTTTTTTTTCTGAACTTTCTGTCTAGGCTGTAGATGGCCTAGTACATACGCAGAAATAAACCCTAAGCTACCCTGATCTAACCACGAGGGTTAGAGGACAGCATTTTGCTCCGCCTATGGAGATAAAGGACCAATTTCTCTGTAGGTGGTAAGTTGTCCTTGATCACTGGGTGATTCAGAAACTCCTTCATCCACGCTTTGGTGGCAGGGAAGTTTACTGGGTCCACAATCTGCATGGACCCAACTTCCTCCCAAACCGGCAGCCAGCGGACCATCCATCCCATTGCAATGTCCAGATACCCAATTCTCTCCCCGCTGAAAAACTTCTTCCCTTTGATCTCTTCCTCTATCTTTTCCGCGGCCTCTACGGCTAATTTCAGTTTCTTTTCTTTTTCCTCTCCGAGGGAGCACAAAGCACTCCATGCAACTCTCAAAAGCTACACCAAGCAACAAAAAACATGGAATCATTTATTTTGGGTACACGAGGATCTTCAATTGAACAGTTTCTTGAGAAATTGAAGATCCGTGGAGTTCTGAGAGCGAAAATTTGAAATAAAAACAATTAATTAAAAGCAAATTGCATGAGATGCGAAACGTATTGCTAGTGATTTTCCTCAATGAATTAAGGCGCCCCTACTGCTAAATTTTTTTCTCTTTTTAATTATTTTGTAATCATTATTACATCAATGTATTGTTTACCAATGAAGGCCCTCACTGCTAATTATTCTTTTTTTTTTTTTTTTGAAATATTTATCACATGAAGTTGGTGCAAACCTTGGGCTTGGGTTGTATATCTTTTATTTTTAAAAAGATGTAAAATTTAGGGATTAAAAATAAAATTTTCCTAATTTTTATCACCAGGCCATGATGCAACAGGATACTGAACCATTAGGTATGGAACAAAATTCTAAGGTTGGGGCCCATGGGTCTTTTCAGCTAAAAAGCAACAAGTCCATGTCGTCAGGTAAATTTCAAGTCTTCCTGGTAGGTGAAGCCTATTGACTATTCAAACTATAACCAAGAACACACGCAGGTTATGTAAATTCTTGGGCTTGCGTTGTATATTTTTTTTCTATTTTTTTAAAAGATGTAAAATTTAGGGATTAAAGATAAAATTTTCCTAATTTTTATCACCAGGCCATGATGCAACAGGATACTGAACCATTAGGTATGGAACAAAATTCTAAGGTTGGGGCCCATGGGTCTTTTCAGCTTTAAAAGCAATAAGTCCATGTCGTCAGGTAAATTTCAAGTCTTCCTAGTAGGTGAAGCCTATTGACTACTCAAACTATAACCAAGAACACACGCAGATTATGTAAATTCTTTTTAAGGACTAATTCAATAGATCAGTGTTTAAAATATTATATATATAACAAAACACAGAGCAACCCAGATTATAAGCTCAATAATGCCAAAAAGGAATCACCTTCTCATCTGCAAATCTAGCCCAAAATCGCGCTTTGGCCCTTTCGTAAGGATCTTGAGGCAGCAAAGGATTTTGCCTCCACGTCTCGTCTATGTATTCGAGAATAACCAATGATTCAGCCATCGCTTTGGGGCCATGAACCAGCACTGGAACCTTTTTATGAACCGGGTTCAGTTCCAAAAGAAGAGAGCTCTTGTTGAAGATGTCTTCTTCAATGTACTCGTAATCAACACCCTTGAGTTTCAGAGCCCATTCGACCCTGCGGGAAACTGGGCTAACCTCTACTCCCAAAAGCTTCACCACGTCCTGGCTTCCCATAAGATTATGAAGTACTTCTGCTTAAACCGTATCCCGTGGGTGAGTCTGAGTTTTAGTTCTAATCCTACTGTCTTGCGAGCCGGATATATATACAAGAGGTGAGCGCCCATGGATTGGCTTACTTGTGTTGTAATTGGTTGACTTAACACCTTCCTAATAAAATAAGCGGGTCCCACACGCCAAATATACCAGCAAACACGATTATTTTTTTTCTTCCCTGGGTAATAATAAGCAAACTCCTTTCTTGCATCCTTCATGGCGGCTTATTCCCCATTTTAACCGCAAAAGCTTGAACCCATTTCTCAAGCCCAATCCATCGCAAAGCACCGCAAGTTTTCAACTCATTTGGAGCAACAATATTTTTTTTTTTCCTTTTTTTGGGAGAGCAACCCACCGCCTTCATATGTCATAAATGTTTTAAATTTAAAAGAGTTTTTTTTTTTTTCTTTGCAACATGAAAATATAAAACCTCCGAAGAGTTACCCAAAATCTCGGCCATAAAAGGGACCGGTTGTAAATTTTGCTCCAGAACTAGCCGGCTGAGTAGCTGGAAATCCGTCTCAAAATCAATAGACGACCAGCCCCGAAGTCACCGAAGTACGCAACGCTTGCAAATATTCGAAGTGTCTACAATGAAACAATCTGATCAAGTCCACAATATTAATATCCACATTTTGATGCACTACGTACCTTGTTTTGCCAAATCCAAATCGAATCCATAACAAGGGCAGCATTCAGCGAAAAATTCCTCTGCTCCTCTCTTGAAATGTGCATCAACGAATGGGGTTGGGTGAATAATCGAATAATACAGGTAATACTGATCACCGGGGGGAGCTGGTCCACATGATCTATCGGCCAAGCCAATTCCCCCCATAGAATTCGAGCCACTGGATAGTGCATAAAGAGATGCTCACTCTCCTCTTTTTCTAGATTGCACAAGGGGCACAAACTGAGCTAATCCTCCTTGTTTCTCGAAAACTCACATAAACGGCCTCCGAACGGGAAGGCATTGTTGTTAGATTGGGCTACACATAATAATTTATCTATAAAGTAAAGTGGTATTTCAACTTCTAAAACATAACATCTAAATAAATCTCACATAATTCACCATAATAAATCCTATTTAACTCTCACATAATGAGAATATTAAAGAGGTCTCTAACTTTTCAACTTTGTAACCTATGAGAATACTAAAAGACATTACCTCTTTATTAACTAATTTTATTGGAAATAAACTCTAATTAAGTTTAACAACTAACAATTGTTCCCACACCTCCGGAGAAACAACTTGAGCCTATCTTGTAATTTTAATTTCCACAAAATACGCGAGTCACGCTCCTCTAATAACATTGGAGGTCTAATTAGCATTAATGATTAATCAATGACTCCAAAAATTCTATCTTGCTGGTTGCTGCCTTGCTGGGAACCCACATCAACGAGAAAACAGGTGGCGGCCAGAAACTGAGAGATGAGAGAGAGAGAGAGTTGGGGCCGACGCCAAAGCCGGAGAGGCCAGCAGCAGCAAAGAGGTGGGAACATCTTCAGTGGTTTCGACGAGGAGATTCTGGATGACGCTTTCAACATTGACAGCGAGCTCGCAAGGAGAATGCAGAACTAAAAGGCTTAATTATCTTTATAGTCCATCTGGTATTGAATTTTTTAAAAAATGTAAGTCACAGGTACAACTATGATTAGACAGTCTCTAGTCTATTTTTTATACATATAGGTTCTTTTGTACACTAAAAATTAATTAATTAACAGAAGATCGATATGGATTAGGAGGTGAGATATCTATTTTCGAAGTCAAATAGTTTATCCTAAATCATATTCTGTTAGTGGACTAACTTTTGATAGACGGACCTGTATATCTAAAAAATGAACCATATCATCTCGTTCAAAGTTATACTCTAAATATTAATTTATTAAAAATCAATACTACAAAGACTATATCAGTAATTAAGCTAAACCAAAATTATCAGAGAGGTAAAATCGTCCACGTGGAGGACGAGTTTTGGGTGTTGAGCCTGCAAAGGCAAGCAACAGATCGAGAAGAGAGAACAGATTACCCATTAACCTTTGCTCTCAATCATTTGAGAAAACTAATTATTTCTCGTAGGAACGCAATAGATGAGCACATGCCAATTCACGTCGTGTAATTTTAGCTAACTGAAGAAAGTAGTGTGTAAATAGTCATTAATAATTAGCTAGGCATCCATTTTTATTTTGTTCTGAACTTTCTGTTGTCTAGGCCGCATATGGCCTGGTACACCCATAGAGAAAAAAAACCCTAAGCCACCCTGATCCAACCACGAGGGTTGGAGGACAGAATTTTGCTCCGCTCATGGCAATAAAGGAGCATTTTCTCTGTAGGTGGTAAGTTGTCCTTAATCACTGGGAGATTCAGAAATTCCTTCATCCACGCTTTGGTGGCAGGGAAGTTTACTGGGTCCAATATCTGCATGGACCCAACTTCCTCCCAGACCGGCAGCCAGTGGGCGATCCATCCCATTGCAATGTCCAGATACCCAATTCTCTCCCCGCTGAAAAACTTCTTCCCTTTGATCTCTTCCTCTATCTTTTCCGCGGCCTCTATGGCTAATTTCAGTGCCTTTTCTTTTTCATCTCCTAGGGAGCACAAAGCATTCCATGCAGCTTCCAGAAGCTACACCAAGCAACAGAAAAACATTGAATCATTTATATTTGTGTCATAGTGGAATTGGATAATCGGTCCATGACTCGGTGGTAAGATCATGAGATCGTCAATGTGTTCTGTTTCCTAGGCATTACATTTGGGTACATGAGGATCTTTCTTATGGAATCAACGGAACAGTTTCTTGCGAAATTGAAGATCCATGGAGTTCTGAGAGCGAAAAATGGAAATAAAAAAAATTAAAAGGAAATTGCATGGGATGCGAAACGTAATATTGCTGGTGATTGTCCTGAATGAATTAAGGACCCCCTGCTGCTAAATCTTTTTGCTCTTCTTATTTTGTAAAATCATTATTACATCAATTTAGTGTTTACCAATGAAGGCCCTCTAGTGCTAATTATTCGTTTTTTTAAAATATATATATTTATCTCATGAAGTTGGTGCATACCTTAGGCTTGGGTAAGTTGGGTTGTATCTCCTCAAAAAAAAAAAAATGTAAAATGTAGGGATTAAAAATAAAATTTTCCTAATTTTTATCACCAGGCCATGAAGCAACAGGGGACTGGACCATTAAGAATGGAACAAAATTCTAAGGTTGGGGCCCATGGGTCTTTTCAGCTTAAAAGCAATAAGCCCATGTCGTCGGGTAAATTTCAAGTCTCCCTGGTAGGTGAAAACCACAACCGAGAACCCACAGGAAGACCACAATAAAGAGGAATGCTTGTTGAGTGCAGAACTGCAGATTATATGAAGTTTGTTTAAGGACTAATTCATAGATCAGCGTTCAAAATATATATAATAAGCACAGAGCAACCCAGATAATCTCAATAATGCCAAAAGGAATTACCTTCTCTTCTGCAAATCTTGCCCAAAATCGCGCTTTGGCTCTTTCGTGAGGATCTTGAGGCAGCAATGGATTTTGCTTCCATGTCTCGTCTATGTATTCAAGAATAACATATGATTCAGCTATCGTTTTGGGACCATGAACCAGCACTGGAACCTTTTTATGAACCGGGTTCAGTTCCAAAAGAAGAGAGCTCTTGTTGAAGATGTCTTCTTCAATGTACTCGTAATCAACACCCTTGAGTTTCAGAGCCCATTCGACCCTGCGGGAAAATGGGCTAACCCATAGTCCCAAAAGCTTCACGTCCTGGCTTCCCATAAGATTATGAAGTACTACTGCTTAATTTGTGATCAGCTAGTTCTATATATGCGTGTGTCCTCTCTGAAGTTCGATATTTCGATGAAGGGGAATGAGACGGCAATATTGACAAAGTGCTACTTGTAAAAGAAGTGACAAGTGCACTGACGTCATGATTACGTATTAGGCCATTGATTAAGAGATAAAAAATTGGGTTAAAAAAGATAACTAGATTGCTTAGATGTGACGGATTATTTTGTGTAAGTATCAAAATTTACAAGAATATTGTGAAAAGGCTCGTGATTAATGTAAGTTGCATTTTAAATTTAAAAAAAGTAAAATAAATTATTATATATCTTAGGCCAAATGATAAATTCAATATATTCATCGAGCTAGAGTTTTTAAAATTTAAAATTGTCAAGTTTTGTTGTGACCCATTCAATAACATTGACTTAATATTACAAGAGGACATTTTTGTCCTAAAAGTTGAGCGCACACATTAAGTTAAAAGTGCTGGACATATTAGAGGGCAAACAAAGGAATGACAAAAAAAATGACAAAAATCTGCTACGGGGGAAGGCTCTCGATGGAAGCTCGGTGGTGCGAGGACGACGAAGGAAAAAAAAGGTTACGAAAGAGGGCCACGCGAGAGGACAAGGATGGAAAAAAATCGAAGGGAATCTTGGGAGGGGGCGCGGCGTCGTTTTGCAAATTTGCCAAAAGGGGGCATTCTTTCTTCTTTACGCAGTTTTTTCTTTGGCTGCATTTTTTTCCTTTCTTTTGGGCGCTTGGTTTATAATACTTTTTATTCGTTTTTATTTTTTACTTTTGTTGGAATTTGTAGTTCTTTTAGATTTATGTTTATTCAATTTTCTGTTTTTCTTTGAGTTTTACATTAATCTGGATGTGTTGCAGAACGCTTTCAATTTACTTTTAATGAATTGTTGGATTTCTTTTGCTGGTCGTTCTTTACTTTTGTTAGTTTTCATCTTCTCCTTTGAGATTTGGACGTTGTAGTCAAGTATTACTTCTCCCGTTTTCATTTTAGTTGCTCTGTTTTTTACTGTTACTTAATTTTCTGTCTTTTTTGTTTTCAAGAAATTCTTCTATTCGGGTGATGAGATTTATTTCCTATATATGTAATGATCGTTTTTATGAGAATGTGTAGCTAAATCCCTTTCATATGAGCTGTGGGTAGTACTAGGCATTGATTTTTTTGTTTCCCAAACTTTCTAAATTTATTAGAAGAGCCTCACTTGTAGCGGAAGAATACCGTGATTACTAACATATAGAAACATAAAAAATCACCTAAAAAAACCTATCGACCATGAGAAAAAATCCAAAAATTAACTACAAAATACTAGCAATACCAAGTTTGTCAAGACGAATCAAACCTCTCAAACGACGAGGTATATGTTCAACTCCTTCAAACCTTTTTGTGACTCCTACTGCCCCTTGACCTGCCAAAAAATCTGCTACTTGATTACCTTCTCTATATTGATGAGAAATGATGAAAGACAGACCACTAAGTTTCGATACTAAGTCTTCCCAATAGTCCCAAAGATACCAAACCGTGCAAGAATGGGTGGATATCCAATTCACCACCAGGGATGAATCGCACTCGATTTCAACTTTAGAAAAACCCATCTCTTTACATAAATCCACACCCATAATGATAGCCCGCAACTCTGCCTCATTATTTGTTTCCATACCAAATTCAGTTAGGAACGCAGCTTGCACATCCCCAAAAGAGTCATAGACCACTCCCTCACCCCCACAAATGCCAGGATTACCAATACAGCTACCATCAACATTCAACTTCTAGCATGTAACTACTTGATAAGGCCTTACCATGACTGAACTAATTAGCACCTCCAGAGCTTCAAGCAAATTTTGATCTGTTTTTGAAATTCTATTAGCCTGCGAAATTCTATCTACCTCATCGATGCCCTCATCGAGAACCAAATTGTTGCTGTAGAGTCCTTAATTCCCTCAATCTGAGCCTTGCATCTCGCAACCACAAGTGCCAAGTAATCAAGCTCGGCAGTAACCCAATCAAAATACCACGTTGTGACGCTTGCTTAGCACAAAAAAACCATCTATTAACACAGCCAGCCAAGACAAGCACCAGTACAACTAACCCCCAAAGCTAGAGATGTCTCTGCCACACTTCATTGGCAATCTCACCGAACTTAGAACATGATCTAAGGTTTCTCATGCTTATGACACAGCAATCAAACGGGAGACAATTGCAATACCAAGCAACCTCACTCGAGCATCCACACTTAAACAATGAAACCTAGCTTTCCACATACAAACTGACACCCTTGTAGGTAGGATTTTATGCCACATCCAATCCATCCAATAAATCTCAGGTCTCTTGACCCTTATAACCTCCTATGCACTCGAAGTAGAGAACAAGCTGTTATTGGTTGGCTTCCAAATAAGTAAATCTTCTCCTTCTTTCTTACCTCTTATGGTTTGCACCACCTCCTCTACCTTAGCCCCTCCAACTAAGTCGATAAGATAATCAAAATCCCATCTATCTTCAACTCAAACATCTCGACTTTGTAGCCGTGGATTAACAATCTCCAAAACTTGGTCACAAAGAGGACCGTTATTAAGCCAATGATCAAACCAAAAGAAGAAATACCTTCTCGAACCCTCCATTTAGAATTATCCAACACTTCAGGGACTACTTGCGAAATAGATTTCCAGAATCGGGATCTTGTATTTGATGTCGATGCCAAAACAATATGCCCATGCTTTATATATTTAGCTTTAAAAAATTGAGTCCACAAATTATCAATAGACAAAAGACGCCACTCAAATTTCATATGAAGTGAACTTTGAACTTCAGAGAAATCCCGAAGCCCAAATTCACCTTCCTTAATCAGCTTACATATATTAGTCCAAGCACACCACTTCATTCTAGGTCTCCCATTAATATCACCTCATAAGAAAGTTGATAAAATAGAATTGAGTTTCGTGAAAATTACCTTAGGCACATTAAGCACAGATAATAGATGAGTAGCCATACTAGAGAGGACATGACGGAGAAGAACAAGACGACCTCCTTGAGAAAGAAGCTTCATTTTCCAACCCGCCACTTTGTTTCTAATTTTTACTACTAAAGGCTCCAAGTCTCTTTCTAGAAGACAATCATACACAATTGGTACCCCAAGATAAGTAACCGAAAACTTCCCTTCAGCAAAACAAGTCTCCCTAAGCAACACGTTTTTCCTTGATAAATTGATCTTTTTTGAGAAAAAAAAATGGCAAACTTCTCCTTGTTAAGCAATTGTCTTGACCATTGTTCATAACTTCCCAAAGTTTTTAAAAGCATCCTCATCGACCGCTTTTCTCCATTAGTAAACACCAAAAGGTCATCCGCATATAATAAATGAGACACCAAAGGAGCCCCTACCGGATGATAGAACTTACCTATCCTTCCTTCCTTAAACCTCTTCCGTAAAAGACGTGACAAAACTTCCTCCATAACAATGAATAAGTAAGATGAGAGAGGGTCATCTTGACGAAGACCTCGAGAAGACTTAAAAAAAACCCTTAAAAGTTTCCTTCATCATAATCAAAAACCAAGGTGACTTCACACATTTAGCCACCAACCAGCAAAACTTTTTAGAGAAGCCAAAACTCTCAAGCACCAATAGTAAGAAATTTCAATCTACTTTATCATAAGCCTTCGCCATGTCTATTTTCACCATGACATTGCTACCTGTAATTATCCTATTTAAAGAGTGGACCATCTCCTGACTAAGAGTGATATTCTCAAAAATGCTGCAACCTGGGATAAAAGCACCTTGTTTAGGGGAAACAATATGAGGTAATAGATGTGTCATCCACTTTGCTAGAATCTTTGAAAAAAAATTGTAGGCCACTGAATAGAGGCTAATAGGACGAAATTTGTCAAAACTGTCTGGCTCTAGCACCTTCGGGATTAGGATGATATAAGATGAGGTATAAAATCTGGGCAGTGCACTACCTTTAAAGAAATCCCTTAGCAGCCTCCACAACATCCATCTTAACTATGTCCCAACACGATATAAAAAAGGCCGAACCAAAGCCATCAGGCCCAGAACTACTCTGTGTTGGTATAGAGAACACAACCTCCTTCACTTCCTCCTCTGTAGGGTCTTGGCATAACCCTTCATTCTCATCCTCAGAAACCATTGCCTAAATTAAAGAAGAGAAATTTGCTGGAACCCTTGTGCTTGAGTTTGTTAAAACTTCTTGAAAGTAACTAATTGCACCCAAGTGGACCTCCTCTGGTGACTTCAATGGAGGTTATTACTATTTTAATTGTAATTTTGTTGGTTTTTGGGGATATATGACTTTGGTAGTGAATGATTCTCTTGCTATGGATTTTATGTGGACATTTGGCACATATAATCCAATGTATACAAGGTTTCAATTAGTTATTTCAAGTTTATTATTATCTCCTTTTGCTATGCATTTATCTTAATTACTTTGATTGGGCTTGAATAGATTTATTATTCGGTTGTTGTAGATTTGAGTATCTAGAAAACTGAGTTAATCAATTGGGGAAATCAAGTTAATTGAGAATCAATGCTAAGGAAACTGCATCTCAGTGTTTGATAATCTGCCTCTTCAAGTTTTTGTAGTAGTTTGTTTTCCATTTTAACTTTTAAGCTTGTTAGTTAGCTTTTCGTGATTCTTGCATTTAGCTTTGATTCTAGTTTAGGTATCCTTTATAGTTCAATTTTAATTTCTATAAGTTATTTTCCTTTTCAAAAACAAAAACAAAACAAAAGCAGAAAAATCAAATAACGTACTGTCAGTTTGTTTAAGTTTAAACCACAGATTTAAAAAAGCACAAAAATCTTGTCTCTGTTGAAATGACCTTGGGACTTCCCTTTATTATAGGGGGAAAATACACTTTTTACCCACGAACTACTATAGGTTTTGCATTTTGCACCCTAAACTACCAATTTTAACACATTGCACCCTCTAAGTACCAATTTTTAATACTTTGCACCCTTTATCAAATTTTTAGACTAAAATGACGATAATGCCTTTGACCCATTTTGCATATATTGAAGATATTGTTGTCAATTCATTAATTTCTCCAGGATATTATTGTTAAATGGAGGGTGCAAAGTGTTTAATATTAATAATTGGAGGGTGTAATGTGTCAAAGTGGGTAGTTTATGGTGCAAAGTGTCTAACATTGGTAATTTGAGGGTGCAATGTCTTAAAGATGATAGTTTGGGATGTAATGTGTTACTACCCCAGTAATTTGTGGGTGAAAAGTGTATTTTTATTATAATTTGACTTGGAATTAACCTTTTCATAAGCGATCAAATATTTGGCGCAGTTACCGAGATTGAACCCAGGTCACTTGCGTGACAGGTGGGAATACTCACCATACTTACCATGTAATAGTCGTTTAATGCGTGCTGAACAGTCCAGCTTTACAAATCACTTGACTTTTATTGCCCGTGATCCATCTGAGAGGTACATAGTTTTTCAACTTAACCTTGTAATCGATATTGGTTCCACGACAACAGCTTCACCAAAGTAATTGTGATGACAACTATAGGAGGATAGTTCAATAGTTATAAAAACAGATTTTCATTTCTAGTCGAACTCTATGACAATAAGTGAGTTTAAGTTCGAATTCTATCGTCCGTGAGTAAGTTTTTAAACTATAGGGCGTAAAGACTTCACAATGTGTCGAAGTTAGCCTAAGTTTATCCGAGCCTGATATACAAGAGCGGAACGCCTATAAATTTCCCCTGCTACAAAAAAAAAGAAGTAATTGTACTTGTGGAGATTAAATTTTTTTTTTATAGAATTTCAAAGCATAGAATAGTTAGCAAAAGATAGTGTATCATACCATAACAAAACAAACATACGTAAACATTAAAGCTACCATGTTCATCAAAATAATTTTTTTTTAAATCTCAAAAACTAACAGGGTTTTAAAATACAATCCGTGGAAACTGCTACCGGTGCTCAATCACTGAAGAAGAAGAAAAAGAGTATTGATGGGTGTGAAATTTCCAGCCCACCTGATTGAAAAAAGCCCAATCGGCCTAAATGAGACCCACCAAAGAAAAACTCAAAAAGAGGGGATATATATCTTCTTCTCCAAGACAATCGAGAAAAAGGGTCATTTTCTACTAAAAAGCTCTGGTCTTACAAACTCTTTTGGGGGGGATCTATGAGCCAATTTCTCAACCCCCACCACCAGCCCCCCCCCCCCCCCCCCCCCCCGTCCCGCTTTTTTTTTTTGCTAGACCAATTTCTTCCCCCCACACACTATTGGATTCCATTTTTCAACTAGGGACTGATTTGAACATCGAAAATGACCCGTGGGGAAGTCCTGCTCACTCTCTTTTTTAGATTGCAGGTCCTCTACCTAGGGTTTGCAGGCTCTCCAATCATCAAGTATCAATACCCAAAAGATGAAATAAGCAAAATCAGCAAAGTTCTGATCTTTTTTCTTTTGGCTAATTAGTAGCCAGAAAACGACGAAATTGTTACATGGGCACAGGGATAAAAGTCATCACGGGCACGACGCCAGGGAGGCTAGTGGGGCCGTGGCCCCAGCCCAAAAATTAAGGAAATTTTTTTATTTGAACTTGTAATTTACTATTTTTACATGTGCCCTCCCAAGAATTAGGATATTGTAATTTAGCCCTCCCAAAATTCATATTTTGCCTTCGTCCCTGATCAGTCCACGTCAAGATCATGAAATTAGCTTTAGATACGTTTTCCGTGGACAAGGCCCTAAATACGTCCTCCCTAGATGTATCCTTTTTGTCCAGAACCGCAAAAATGCATGTGTTGTGTTGAGTTGAGAAGGCCTTCAAAACATTAATGTTATTGCGGGGATTTGCCAAACAAGCAGGTAGAGCTTGGTTGCCCCACATCTCACCCCTGCTGAGGGGAGGCTCAGGTAGCACTTCTGGCACCCTCCGAGGCTGATCACCAGGCGAGATTTCGTAAGGTCATTCTGGCAATTTCTAATCAGGAGTCTAAATACGGGAGACGCGCTAATACCATTGATCAGGATATTCTTCTAATCCTCAGAAAGTTCCAAGCCTGGCTGGCCGTAGAAATCCCGCGCGAGGGTATTATATATTTTGCTAATAAATATGATTTCCAGGAATCTGACGAAGCTGGCAAAGAAGAAAGCAGGTTATATGACCTGAATAATTTCACGTGTAAAGTGTCTCACAAGGCCTGTCAAGTGTCAAGCCAGCTAGAAAGACGTTTCTTAGGGGGAAAATAACAAGTGACTGATTGATTAGGTCCGTAGGAAAAAAAAAAAAAGACTGATTGATTAGTTCGTAACCTTTTCAAGTTGGAAAGGGCAAGTGTCTTGCCGGCCATACATAGTGGAGTCGATGGGGGGCAAAAGCAAAGCAAATAATAGGCGATGTATTCCTGGCCAAAGAGAGAGGTTCTCTTGGTACTTCTTTAAAATTTCTATTGTTCATTTATTTTTATTTTTATTTTTCTTTTGTATTTTAGGTGAGATGAAAGTATATGCTTTAACTTCCTTTGAAGAGATAGAGCCGCCATTCCTGAAGGCTTTCTCAGACCTTTATCTTTGCTTTGCGGAGGTAGTAACTTGTAAGATTAATTACTATTCTTCACAAAACAATCAAAAATGTCCGCCGAAGTTGTTCCAATCCAAAATGTCTGAGAAAAAGGACTTTTCACTTATGTAGTTTTTCATTTAAAACATCATAAAAATCAGATTTAATAAGTCTAATAAAATACTGTTAGTAAAAATCTCTCCAATTTTCAATCAGATTGTTTAATTTGAAAATAAAAATTAATATAAACAGCATTAAATGTTTTCCGGTTGGATCGGAGAAACACCATAATCCATTTTGTCACGGCTTATGCGTGCGCTCTACGCTATTTCGCTTTTCTCATTGAGTAAACTTAGGACCCAAGATTGGCCCTCTAAGTCGGGCCTCCGTGGCTGCCGAAAGGGAAGACTGCCTGACTAAGAAAACACTTCCATTTCATTATTGTTTTCTTTATCTTTTCCTTTAATTCAATTGCCACTATTGTCCTTCACAAAGACAGCTTTTTGCTTTACTCGCATCCAATCCGGAGGATGGCATTCTGGTAACCTCGCAAAAAATAAAAAGAGAAAACTCCCAAGGGAATCAAGCGTCTCCCATGAGAATCACCCAAAGGTTGGTCTATGTGATGCAAAATCCCCGTTGGAACATCCTGCCCTGACATCTCTCCTGCTCGCTCGCTTTCAAAGCATCTCCATTCAAAGAAGACCATCATTGTCGCATAATAACAAACATCTCAATGTCTCGCTCGAGCTTCACAAAGAAGCTTTACCTCGCTAAGAAGGCCTGGAACTGCTTCACCATCTCTCTGCAAACCAAACTCCAGAAACTCAAGAATTCCAAAGCCGTCAAATCCACTACTCGCCGTCTCCTCGCCATCCGCTCCTTCCGCTTCCTTTTCCCCTTCAAACGACACCCTCTCACCAAACCCTCCTACAGATACAGACAACATTACAACGACCACCATCATAGCCACTTCCATAAGAACTTTTCCCCTATACACATCGACGATCTCTTTGAGGAGCCCGTCTCGGTGAAAACACACACTTTGCATGCGCACGCAGAGACAAGCAAAGGTAAAGAAGTGCCTGACGAGAAGAGTTTACCAAGAACGAGCAAGAGCATATACAGTGTAGAGGATGCATGGAAGGTGGTTGTTGCTTCGTCACCGCAGCTGCGAGGAGTGGACGAAAGGGCGGAGGAGTTCATCTCCAAGTTTCGTGACGAGATGAAGCTCCAGAAGGAGAAGTCAATTCTGGAGTTCCAGGAGATGCTGGTCCGCAGTGCCTAAATTTCTTTCTATTCTTTGACTTACACGAGTCATTTTTATTTTTATTTTTTCCCGTACAAAGAAGCTGGCTAGTAATGCAAGGTGCTTGAAGGCTTGAGATTTCACACTTTTTTTTTTTTCGTTGGGGTGGAGTGAATACAATATTGGTTTGACGGGTTTGAAAAGTTAGGAACTTCTCGTAAATGAAATATATATATATATATATATATATATTATATTTTGGGTCTTTGATGTATACAGAGTGCTTTGTACGTAACATAAAAAGTTGTTTGTATGAACAGTTGTGATTCAAGACTCTGGTGATCAGCTAGCAAAGGCTCATGTACTTTGACTCATATGCAAGCTGGTGGCTGTGAAAATTTGTGAACATCAAATTAAGATGAAAATTCATGATGCAATCAAACTTGTTTTTCACATATGTATATATATATATATATAAGAAAAAAAAAACCCCAGGGCTGATGAAGATGCTATCGTTGCATGTTGCTTATCCATTATCTCAATCTATTGTCATACTGCGAGGAGACCAGGCACAGATATAATAATGTTTTCAAAAGCAAGCAGCATAAAGAATACAACGAGCAAAACGTCTAATTAATTTTCACATGCTCCCTTCCTATACTTATCTGCCTGAAATATTTTTGCACCTCTGTCATACCAGGATTTTGCCATTTCCTTTGATGTTTTAAGCTCTAAACGAAAAACAGAGGAAATCCTGCATCGGCATGTAAGACTTCAACATAACACTACAGGAGAAGGGTGGCTTCCTACAAAATCCTTCCGATATACGAGCCCAATTATTCTCGACGATTGTGGAAATAGCATATGTTGTAATCGGAATTAGCAACCAATTCTTGGGTTAAAAAAAAAAAAAAACTTAATTTGTAATCACCGTAGAGACGTACATAGGGTCTACAATTGCGAAGACTCGAGAAATTTCGACAATAGTTACTGTACCAGAGTGATATTATTAGTGCTGGTAGATTTCCCGATGAGTTCGACTGGGAATGTATATCGGTTCCAAGGTCACTGTCATGCAGGAGCCCTGACCTGCAGTGAGGGAGTGATAGTAGAGGATTCGAGAGTATCTTTTGTTTTTGTAACGGAGATAGGATGTTACAACAGTTTCGAAATGTCGTTGGATAACGCGATCACATGCGGTCGCGTCCACGACACTGAATCGTGGACTCGTAACTGGACTCTTGGAAGTGGACGAGCAAAACCGTACATTTAGGGACAAGAACAAAAATCAGGCGCTTGAAGTTGAAGTAGATTAGAAAATCCGCCACACTATCAGAGACATCCACGGCATGATGGCATCGTTGTCGGAATGCCAGATATTGAAAGTTCATTGCAACGCGAACACCAAACCGCACGATTTGGCGAGATACCTCTGCCTCGCGGGAGTTCAGGACGTTTGTTCGCTGGATCGGCCAAGAAAAGGATCCTATCCCTTCCGGCTTTTGCTGTCCGCAGGGCTGGTGGGCCGTCCTGAGGGGAATCCCCTGAGGCCCACAACGGTTGACCACAACAACAAAAATCGATAGCAGTGCACTTATTTTGAATAATCTAAAGAAAACTATTTCATATATATTGTACCGTCTATATAATTTTCCAATCTGAGTTTTGCGAATTTTGTTTACGCCTTTTGAAATACAATTAAAATAATCAACGATGGGAATGAAAATATCGGCCCAATCTGCCTTATTCAGCCAAGCGATACATTAAGTGGTGTTTGTTTGCCTAACATTTCGAGGTATTAAAATTTCGAACAAGTTAAATACACTTTAAAATTTTTATCATCTACACAAATACACACTAAAATTCTAAATAATCAAAAGAAAACTATTTCATATATATTGTACCATCTATATATTTTCCAATCGGAGTTTTGCGAATTTTGTTTATGTCTTTTGAAATACAATTAAAATAATCAACGATGGGAATGAAAATATCGGCCCAATCTGCCTCGTTCAGTCAAGCGATACACTAGGTGGCGTTTGTTTGCCTAATATTTCGAGGTATCACAATTTCGAACAAATTAAATACACTTTAAAATTTTCAACATCTACACAAATACACACTAAAATTTTTATAAATTCTAATAAATTTTAATATCTAAATTTTTTAAAAAATTTTAAAAATATTTTTCGAAATTTAGACAAACAAACTTCACCTAGAAAGCCTATAGGCTAAAAGGAAGTGCACGTCGAGTAGGTATTACCCAAAGGGCCTCAAAATCCTAGGAAGGACTCGACCCGCAAAGCCAGGCCTCATCCACCGAAAGGGCCCCTCGCATCATCAAATGTCTCTCCCTTGAAATTCGTCCAAACCGCCCAAAAGCTTTTGCAAAAAGGCCCTTTTTCCACTGGTAGACGCTAGGGAAGGCGTCGTCATATCCAGAGATTTTTCTGTTGTGTTAGGTCTTGTTAGTTGCAAGAGAAGGCTACACGTCCGGAGAATTTACAGGAATCCTAGAATTCAAACGAAATCTAACGTCCCATGTATTGAAAACTATTTTTCAACATATATTTTCCGTACACTGAAATCTCTTATATTCTCTTCGAATCATAACTTAAGCGTCAGAGGTTCATTACACGGAATTTCCGTTCACCTCCATTGTCTTGCAGATCATATACCAATTTAGTTTAGAAGCTGCTAATCGTTCATCTGTCGCGGCATCATCAATCAAATCAATCTCCTTATATCAATTTTAAATTTTTAGGGAAGGGGGTGATTTAACCTGCATAAGAATATTTAAATTTGAATCCTGACTCATGCCTCAACCGTCATTTGAATTAGAATTAGTTCCCTATTGATAAACTTGTGAATTTTTCTTTTAAAACACTAATAAAAAAATGTCTTATTAATTTCTCCTTTATTTGATCATCAATTTAGAAATAAAAAGAGAAATGAAATGAAATAATTTGAAGGCTTAATTGCACTATAAGTCTATTTAGTATCACTCTTTAACAAATTGATTCATGCGTTATCACTTTTTACAAACAGGTTCACTTTCTATAAACAAGTCCATGCGGTCACCTTTTAAGTAAAATTTGGTCTCTCGATTCAATAGGTATTAATCCACTAACGACTTGATTGACATGTCAACAAATGTCACGTCAGCAGCGAATAAGATAACAACGCGTGTCTCGTCTCCACGTGGGATGACAGCTATTATATAAATCTATGTCTATTTTCATACATCCAACTCAGATTTTTTTTTTTTTTTTAAAGTCATCTAAACTAAACAGGGATCTAACGACCTCGCAGCACTTATCTCCTCCCACCCCCCTCTCTCTCATCATCTCCCACAGACGAACACTTTTTCAAATTTTTTAGAACCCTAGCCTCCCCGATCTTCCAAACCCACCACCAGCCGAACCCCCCACATTAGTTTGCTGAAATATTTGTTTCCGACAATGCCTGTGCGAAGTTCAATTTCCTTGGCAGTGATTATGTCTTCCCATATATTCCTCACACTAAACAAAGAACGCCACAGCAAAAAGCATCACTCTTTTTTGAGGCCGTTTTCTGTTTATGCAGAACCCTTGGGTCTTGGAAGTGTCTAGTTTGCTATTTACCCTATAAATTTGAATCACAGGCTCCATTTTCATGTTGACTTGAATTTTGGCAGAAAAAGGAAGCTTTTTTAGTGCAGGTGCGCGCGTGGTTCTTTTGTTTTGCCTTAGCTTTTCATTTGCACTTAGCATTTTCATGGCTTTTCTCTGAATAAATTCACGAGCCTCTGTTATTCTGTATCACATACAGGGGAAGAGAGGTTCACGAAATTTCAAGTTGATTCCATGTGAACTTAACTTATTTTAGCACTTGATGAGAAAACTAATTGAGTTTAATTGCAGTATGATCCTCATTCATGTTCTAGGAGAATACATGGCGTTTGGCCTGTTAAAATTTTAACAAAATTTTACTTTTATCAAACACATTTCAAAATTTTACTTTTACTTTTATTTTTACTTTTATCACTCATTCACCAATTTCAATACACCTCGTTTTTAACATAAACATAAAATTTTAATAAAATTTTGATAAAATTTTACTAAAATTTTGATAAAATTTTGTAACCAAACACGCTATAAATCTAGTTTGAAGCTACAGGAAGGACATAATTATTGCCAAGGAACTTGGACTTCGCACAGGCTTTGTCGGAACAAATATTTCAGCAAACTAATGTGGGGGTTTGGAAGATCGGGGAGGCTAGGGTTCTAAAAAATTTGGGGAAGTGTTTGTCTGTCTATCAGGGATGAAGAGAGAAAGAGAGAGAGAGAGAGAGTGAAAGGAGATAAGTGATGCGACGTGGACCTATTCTTGTTTAGTTTAGATGACTTTATTTTTTTATAAAAAAATCTGAGTCGGATGCTCGTGTGAAAAATAGACATAAATTTATATGATAACTAGCGTCCTACATGGAGACGGGGACACGCAGTGTTATCTTATTCGCTGTTGACATGGTATTTGTTGACACGTTAGTCAAGTCCATTCGCTTAACGCATATTGGATTAGGGACCAACTTTTACTTTAATGGATGACCATAGAGATCTATTTGTAAAAAGTGATACCACTGGAAACAATTTGTTCAAAAGTGATATCACAAGAATCTACAGTGAAAATTAAGCCTAATTCGAAACATAGTATAATAATTAAAATAGAGATCATTCGACTCAAGATAGATTGAAAAGCAAACTAAATGATAATTATTGTTATTGCAAAAATATACGATCATAAGCTTGCATCATGAAGTTGATAAAATTTCGGACACTATAATCATTAATTGCAAGTAGAGTAAAACAAGAGATCAGATAAAAAAGCCGAGCTCTCGAAGAAATAGTAGATTCTTATAAGACATACTCGAATCATTCTGTGAGACAAAATTTTTTTTTGATTAATTAAAAGGAAGAAGAAAAGCATAGTTTATTCTCTTAAAGCTCTCTTCCAATATATTCTTAACTCTTTTTTGAAACTTTTTAAAATTTTCTAGATTATTTTGAACATTACAAAACGCATTAATTAGTATAAAAACTGCTGATCTGAATGAAGTTACAAATACCATTGAATAATTTTTTTTTATAAAATTTAGGTCATCATTTGTTTAATATAGCTCAATTATAGATAAAACAATTGATTTCCATGCGAGAAAAACTTTGGGGGTATTTAATTTATTTATTTTCGTCGACGTATTTTAGTACTTTATCATTCATGTTCTTTAAGTATGCTGGATAATTTACGACTAGAGGTCACTGGCTATTATAATTTACGTTAAAAAAAAAAATTGTAATGGTTTTCTTTTCTATTTAACTCTATGTAATACGGAAAAGGCGTCGCAAAGTCACCCTCACTCGTGCCTTCTTTCAGGGACCAACTCACGTTAACAAAACATTATCTTATAGGGTAACAAAACATTATCTTATAGGGGCCAATGCTCGTCCTCCTAACCACTCCCTGCAGGCCTGCACTAACAAAAGCTTAAAAAACGAAGACGATGTCGTTCTCTGTGCTCCTTTCAGGACCAAAACGCCGTTGTTTTGCTCCTTCTAGTCCTTGTACTTATCGCTAGCACCTTGGCAACATCATTTTCACGCTATAAATATCAGCGCCTGATCTCCACCCCTGGTTCTCTCAACTAACTGCTCTACTCTAGGTTTTAGCTTCGTTTGAAACTGATCCTTTCCGAGTCCACCTGATCTCGATCAAATGGCGAAAGAACCGGTTCGCGTTCTCGTTACTGGAGCCGCAGGTACTCCGTCAGATCCATGAGCACTGTGAAATATTTCATCAGATCCATCACTCTCATTGTCGTCACTGATTCTTTGGTTTGATCTGATATGTATCCAACTAGATTTTGATTTTTTTTAATTCATTTTGCGATCTTGTAATCCCTTTAGACTGTTGAACAGTTGTTTAGATCTGCTCAAAGAAGATCTACGATTAGCTTAATATGTGCGAAAAGAATTGCTGATTTTCTTTTTGGGTTATGATGAGAAGCAATTAAAAGATCTCCTATTCTGGAATTAATTTTTCTGAGGGTGCTTTTATAACTTGGTGATTAACTGATTGTGCTACACAGAGTTAATATTTGTTTGAATTTGGTTTAAATATTGTGTTCAGTTGCAGTCTTTGTGGTCTGCATTTTAAGCTCCCAGTTTTACTATATTTTGTTATTAGAAAGGAAAAAAAAAAAAAAGACGAAATGGATCTGACTTCGTGGGGGGTTTTTTTCTCCCAAAATATTGAAGTTATGCATTGGTGGCCGCTGGACAAACTCGTTCGTTATTACTAAGTTTGAGAAAAAAAGAAACTTCCATGATTCAACTTTTTCGTGTTAAGTCGGACCCTGAGTGTATGTATTGGATCACAAAAAACAAAGGATAAGTAATATAACAAAACAGTGCCTATAATTTGCATACAAGATTGTCTTTCCGTGTTATTGTTGTGATGCTGTAACATGTTCCACAGCTACTCCTTCAACCTCGAAAAAAAGTAAAGAATCCGTGCGAACATGCATGTGTTACATATCTGTCCAACTTTTTGTGATAGTTCCTCAATGATGTGTACCTCTGTAAGTATGGTGCTATAATAACTGTCAGAACTTGCTTTCATTTTCTCCCTTATTCCGTTCTTTTTGATTACAAAACATGTGGCCTTAGCACGATCCTTGTCAAGTACAGCTAGCTTTGTGCCATACAACACTTCCTTTGTGATTTAAAGATGTATTAAGCATCTATTGCTGGGTTTGCAGGACAAATCGGGTATTCTCTTGTCCCTATGATTGCCAGGGGAGTGATGTTGGGCACTGACCAGCCTGTGATCTTGCACCTGCTTGACATCCCACCTGCTGCAGAGGCATTAAATGGTGTAAAGATGGAGTTGGTGGATGCTGCATTTCCTCTTCTCAAGGGTATGCTTATGCCCTTCTAATCTCTCAATCTGGATAAATTCAGTGAAGCATACTTGCAGCATTTTAATTTGTTCCTGATGTGTTAGCTTACGAGGGATGAAATGGTATAACTGACAGGTGTCGTTGCTACAACTGATGCTGTTGAGGCATGCACTGGGGTTAACATTGCAATTATGGTTGGTGGGTTCCCAAGGAAAGAAGGCATGGAAAGGAAAGACGTCATGTCGAAAAATGTGTCAATTTACAAGTCTCAGGCTTCTGCCCTCGAAAAACATGCAGCTGCAAACTGCAAGGTGAATGAAATTCTTGAGAGAATGAAAACAAAATTTGAGTAATTTTTGGTGCCCCTAGAACTGAATTCACTGATACTACTTGAATCAAATTCCTCTTGCACCAGGGACACCAATTAAGAGGAGGAACAAAATCATACCTTAATATTTTTTCCCTCTTTCTTATGGGCCCTGAAATCAGTTCAATATGTCGAACATACTAGATGACTAAAATTTCTCTGGGAGACTTTGGATGTGGGTGTAAGGCCCTAAGAACTTGATGGTGTCTTTGAAGTTTGGATCGTATTTACACTTGGTTCAATGACCTTTAGTTTCCTGCCCTTATATAAGCAACTGGCGGAGGGCCAATTGTAGGTTGAGTCAGGTTCTAGACTCAGGTCCTGTAAATTACCAGAACAAAAAAGAGAAAACAAAAGGAAAAAAAAAAAAAATCACCACTTAGAGTTGAGCTATTGCTGATAACTACTTTTATGAGTCAGGAGCCCCGTGCGAGGTCTCCACGTGGCAATGAACAACCATGTTCTTGTCTAGGAGTTTGGACTAATTTTATTTTTGGAAACATATGCTTAGATTGCTTCTGCCTTCTATGCAGGTTTTGGTCGTTGCCAACCCAGCAAACACCAATGCATTGATTTTGAAGGAATTTGCACCATCTATCCCTGAGAAAAACATTACTTGTTTGACCAGACTGGATCATAACAGAGCTTTGGGCCAGATTTCTGAGAGACTAAGTGTTCAAGTTTGTGATGTTAAAAATGTTATTATCTGGGGAAATCACTCATCGACCCAGTATCCTGATGTCAGTCATGCAACTGTGAAAACACTGTCTGGAGAGAAGCCTGTCTGTGAGCTTGTTGCTGATGATGCTTGGTACGTTAATGGGCTAGTACTTATTTTGATTAGTATACTTAATTTCTCTTCATCAAAGCATTGATGTAAGTTTGTCTACTGAAGGTTGAAGGGAGAATTCATAACCACTGTTCAACAGCGTGGTGCTGCAATTATCAAAGCTCGCAAGCTTTCTAGTGCCTTGTCTGCTGCTAGCTCTGCTTGTGACCACATTCGTGATTGGGTCCTTGGAACTCCAGAGGTTGGTGTACTTCTGTTTGTTCTTTGATTGCACTGGGTTAAAGTTGGTTTTCTGGTCATTGACCGGTTTGGTTGCAAATGCAGGGCACCTGGGTTTCCATGGGGGTGTACTCTGATGGTTCTTACAATGTACCAGCCGGCCTCATATATTCATTCCCTGTCACCTGCTGCAATGGAGAGTGGACGATAGTTAAAGGTAAGTTTTAGCATAAACAATTAAAACTGGTATTTGAGGGAAATTCTTTTGAGATGTAACCATAATATTTCATCCCCTCCCACACTCTGTCCTGCCCTTTCTTGTCATCTGTCCCCAACGGGGGAGAGGAGTAGTGCCTCTATTCCTTGAGATTCCCATTTTCCTTCCAATTCCAAACCTCATGCCTTCCTTGCATTAGGTGGGAAAAGTCCTCGAACAATCAAATGAAGCTGGAAGAAGTGCATTAAGGCTTCAAGATATGACCTTTATGAAAGAAAGCCCATCCACTAGGGCTCCCAACATTATTATTTTTGGGGTTGCTTTTTTGATCCCTTTGGATTCTCCGAGCTGCTTTGTCTTTGGCCTTGTAGGACAGATAATGAAAATTTTGGTTGTCTTTGTCTCATGGAATTCATTGATTTGATATCAAAAGCTAGTTGTTTAAAGATTAGATTCTTGAGATTCATGATAACTCTTATGGTTGTCTGGTGAATCTTACTGGTTTCTTGTTATACTCAATCTGCCTAGGTCTTTCAATTGATGAGTACTCGAGGAAGAAGTTGGACGTGACCGCAGAGGAGCTCACTGAGGAGAAGGCCTTGGCTTACTCATGCCTCTCTTGAATGCTGTAATCCTTCTATAGGGCGGGGTAGTATGTCTGGCTCGTCCTTGTCTGTTTTGAATAAATAAATGCCATTGTTAAATCTGTAGAGGAACTGTTAATGATGGAGAAGCGCGGCTTCTATGGATTTTTCTTTTGTCGCAGCTTTCATTTGTACTTGAGGATGTTTGAATTTATAATTGTTATCCTAGTTATGATGGTCAGATCTGAATGTATTTGAAGACGCTGCAGCGATCTATATAACAGGTGGGAATTTTTTGTCGGTTCACACGCTGCTTGATTTTATGGTGTCTGGTCATTTTGATGGTTGTTAAATACCTGATTAATGAAATTTCATCACTACCTACCACCGCTGCCATTGATGTTCCTACTTCATCAGGCATTGGGACAATCTCGAGGGCAATATTGAATGGTGTTCCATTATCTTGATCAAGATAGTTACTCATCACACTTTTTTTCCAGATAAACCCGAAGTGCTTAGGCAGTCATCTTAGAGAGTGTGATCTTTTACCAATGGTCCCCGTGGAGGACGACTCAGCCTTGTAATCTTTGTTCCACAGGATTGGCAGGATCTTAGTTGGGTAGAAAGCCGGCGTTTGGGATCTTTCCTGTCAACACTATAAGCGTTCCCTCCTTTTTTATTTGTTTCCTGTGCATCTGTTCTCTAGTTTATTACTGCATGATATACGTCTTTGCTGTGAAGTGTATCGACTCCGCCTTCGCAGAATTGTGAAAAAAGAGGAGTTGATGAGGTCCTTCAAATTAGGGCAGGGTACCGGATGCCTGTTTAGGCATCTGTTTCCGGTCCGAGAACTGCCAGAATTCCGAAATCCTGGTACCGGAATCCCGGTACCGGATGCCGGAATTCCGGCAATTCATTTGGGTCCATTTTCGGTCCCAAAATCTTATTTTTTTTAGGGCTTTTAACTTGGGCTTATTTTATTATTGCTTTTTTTGGGCTTTTTAACTTGGTGTTATTTTATTATTGCATTTGTCGGGCTTTTTAACTTGGGCTTAATTTAATAAGTTTTTAAATATGGATGTTGGATCCAAAATACCAAATTTAGAATTTTAATAGGATGTTGGATCCACTATTTTTTTAATGTAATAATAATTTACATGTTCCAAAATTACAAATTTACAATTCTATAGTTGTTTCAATTGCATTAAATTAATAAATCATATACATACATCAATGAAAGAAGAATGATAGAAATAAATTTACAAGTTACACATATACATAAAGTCTACAAATTATACAAATTTACATCATCTAAAAGAAACTACAAATATTACAAATTGAATAGTTGAATTGATGAAATAAAATGTTGGCCATTTAATCAAAACATCACTATCATATTGTTATGATAGTGTTAGTTTTGTATGGTCTTTTTATTTATGCCCATAATATTTAATGACCAACTACAAAAGATTGGTCATTGACTCACTAATTACTAAACTAATTTAAATTTCAACCAATGCAAAACAATAAACATAACACCTAATTGCTTCCCATTTTCCAAAACAATGAAATATCACAATATCAAAATGATAATTTTACAAAATAATAGAAATTATGAAATATATGCACAAAACCATGTCCATCATGAAAAAAAAAAAAAATAGTTAAAAAAAGAATAAAATAGAACACACCCCAAAATTCAAGCTACTAATTACCAATCAATCCTATTATCTAAAAGATTATAAGTCTAACATTTATTAATCTAATATTATGGGCATTTTCCTTAAAGTGAAAAAATGAAAAACAATACCATTATAATTTATACCTCCCTCTAATCGTCCACGTCAAGTGTCTGTGTCTGTGTCTGTGTCACGCTATCCATGTTGGAGTTCGAGATAATAGACATAAGTTGTGTAGGATTATTAGTCATGTCTGGAAACAAAGAGCATTTAGAAAGAGCACACAACATTCTAAAAAAACATTTAACAATTAAAAAAAATATTTCTAAACAACGAAATCATTACCTTTTTCCACATTATAACTTTCTAAATATTCTGTTCCACCACCAATCTCAGGTTCACATTCAGCATCTTCATGAATAGAAGCAGATTGCAACCAATTCTGCGCACATATAAGACCCTCCACTGTTCTAGGAGCTAGAGAGCTTCGAAAAGCATCCAGTACACGTCCTCCTGTGCTGAAGACCGACTCAGATGGCACGGTTGTAATAGGGATGGCAAGTACATCTCGAGCAATCCGAGCAAGAATAGGGAACTTAAATTGATTCACTTTCCACCAAGCCAGAATATCAAAATCCTCGACCCTAGGCTGAGGAGGCTCCATCAAATATCTATCCAATTCAGATGTGGTTTCTATAACATCGTCCTCCTCCATGAAAGACATATATTCGTTCCACATGCGTTCTTCTGTACCACTTGCAGTAGAACTAGAACCACCAGCTTCACTTGCTATCCGTTGACGCCTTGAAGTATTATCATTACCATAAACAATATTGTACTCCATAAACAATTGTTCCAATGTACCTCTAACCAAATCAGTCATCACTCGACCCTCCTCCTTGCCCAATGTCTTAGAGAACCAAAAATGCAACCAACCCAACTTTAATTGGGGATCAAGTGTTATTGCCACAAATAGTAGTCTATTCACATCTTTCAAATTACCCCAATATTTATCGTACTTCGATTGCATCCTCTTCGCCATATCCACCAACGAATCATCCTCACTTTGAGCAAACTCCTTCAATTGGTTGTGAATCAAAGCCAATTGAGTACAAAATAGGTTTGCAGTAACAGTCTTCGAAGCAGATATCCTCAGCGTGACATTATAAAACAACTTCAAGAAGTTTATAAAATGCTTCACATGCACCCAATCCTCTTTAGTTGGAGGCCCCAACCCCTTCTTCCCATGCCCGTCATCAATTAAAAAATCCAAAAAACCATTACCCAACCTATCATCGAAAGCCAACATATCATTAAAAACATCTTCATACTTCATTGTAGACTCTAACATAATATACGTCGAATTCCATCTCGTAGGTACATCAAGTTGCAAAAATCCATCGGTAGGAAGCGACCTCTTCCTCACACAACTTCTAAAATAATCCAACCGTTGAGGGGATGACTTAACATACTTCACACAATTTCTAACCCGAACCACCGAATCATCCCATTCTTTCAAACCGTCTTGCATAATCAAGTTTAAGATATGTGCACAACACCTCATGTGAATAAATTCATGCCCACAAACAACAACCCCCACCCTACCACCAGCAAGTGCCACTTGTCTCTTTTTAAAATTATCTATTGCAACATTATTAGATGATGCATTATCCATTGTGATTGCAAGAACCTTATCAATCCCCCACTCATGCCCACATTCCTCCAATTCTGTCACAATTGTAATCCCTCTGTGATCCGTGACTTTATGAAATCCAAGAATCCTTTTGTGCAACACAAAATTCGAATCAATAAAATGGCCAGTTACAGACATATAGTTCATATTCTGAACCGAAGTCCAAGTGTCGGTTGTATAACAAATCCTAGGTCGCGTTCCTAAAATGATATTCCTTAACTTATTCTTCTCATCAAGATAAAGACCCATACAATCCTTCATCACTGTGTATCGAGAGGGCATCCTAAATCGGGGCTCAAGTTCATGAATCATATCTTTAAACTCATCCTTGCTCACCACCTTAAATGGCAACTCATCCACGATTATGAATCGAGCGATGGCCTTCCTAACATTTTTCTCATTATACGTATCTATCTTCATCTCCCCCACAACATCCCCCTTCACCAGTTTTGAAGAAACATCGTGAGTGAACTTCGACTGAGAGAAGTCCAACTTACTTTGCTTTCGTTGATATGCTAAACAACCCTTCAAGTGAGACCTCATACCGGAGGTCCCTTGACGGGTGTGGTGAACCCAACCGGGTGATTACAATAGTTACATTTTGCCATTGGCTTTTCTGGATCAGTATTTTTTCCCTTGTGAAGTGATCCCACATGGGAGAGGGTTGAGAAATCTTCCTCCTCTTTGGGAGAGGTGGTGCTGACACATCAACACTATCCCCCCCAAGTTGAGGAGCCGACTCCTCACCAATACTAGGGGAGGAAGCATCGACTCCTACTTGGAGAGGTGGTGTCGGTGAGTCAACGAAGGATTAGAAGAAGAAGTAAACGGATCCATCTGAGAAAACAAAAAGTTTTGAAAAACAAACCTATTAAATACTCATACTCTAATAAATCTATTAAAGTTTTGAAAAACAAATCTATTAAATACTCATACTCATACCAAATCAATAATACTAAAGAGACACCATACAATATTACCAAGGTCAAGACGGGCCATTTACATGGAATTAAACACAAGAGAGATAGTAATAAGTGAACGGAAGCAGATAAAATATTTTGAGACCTCCCTGTGAAGGGTCAAGCTTCGTTAAACCAGCAATCGAGCTATTAAGGCTCTGTCAAACTGGTATCCACTTGATACTTGGTCTAAAATAAGTTTACTTTACTTAAAAAGAAAATACTAAGCCAACAAATCTTTATATAACCATCGATTCCGAAACAGCCCTAAGAATTGTTTAGAATTGTAAATCTAAAGGAAAAGGCAGCAAATCTTCCAAAAAAATGGAGGAGAAAAGGCAGCAAATCTTCCAAAAAATCGAGGATAGCACGATTTTCAAATGAATCTTATTGAGTAGAACTGAAAATAGATAAAAAGAAAATTGCCATAGCTAATCCGAAACAGCCCTAAGAATTATTTAGAATTGTAAATCTAAAGGAAAAGGCAGCAAATCTTCTAAAAAAATCAAGGATAGCACGATTTTCAAATGAATCTTATTGAGTAGAACTGAAAATAGATAAAAAGAAAATTGCCATAGCTAATCCGAAACAACCCTAAGAATTATTTAGAATTGTAAATCTAAAGGAAAAGCAGCAAATCTTCTAAAAAAAGCGAGGATAGCACGATTTTCAAATGAATCTTATTGAGTAGAACTGAAAATAGATAAAAAGAAAATTGTCATAGCTAATCCGAAACAGCCCTAAGAATTATTTAGAATTGTAAATCTAAAGGAAAAGGCAGCAAATCTTCCAAAAAAATGGAGGAGAAAAGGCAGCAAATCTTCCAAAAAAATCGAGGATAACACGATTTTCAAATGAATCTTATTGAGTAGAACTGAAAATAGATAAAAAGTAAATTGCCATAGCTAATCCGAAACAGCCCTAAGAATTGTTTAGAATTGTAAATCTAAAGGAACTACGTACAAATTCCAGCAAAACTAAAAATAAAAATAAAAATGAAGAAAGAGTAAAACGTAAATCTAAAGCAACTACTGATTCCATTAAAAGTAAAAGAACTACAGATTACCTACAGGCTACAGCAAACAAACAACAAACAAGTAATAACCAAATCCTCCAATCATTCAAGCCCATCCTCCTCAGTTTCACAACCTAGGTCCTAATATACATTCTAAAATTTTAAATTAACTAATGAACTACTAAATAAGTGAAAAATTAGTGAATTTACCTCAATGGCAGTGCACTAACCAGTAACCACACGGCACAACCTTTGTAATAACCTACAAAGAAATTTTTTTTCGTATTAACAGATAATAAAATGAAGAAATGGTTATTGAACAACTGATAAATTATAATGAATAATGATACGAAAATGAAATTGAACAAAAAAAAAAAGAAGCAATGTGAGAGTGAGTGAGTCTGTGACTTGTGAGTGTGATCCGTGAGAGAGAGAGAGAGAGAGAGATTCGGCTGAGAATGAGAGGAGGCCGGCGGCCTTCAAACTTGAAGCCTCAAAGGCGAGAGACGGCGGCGACGGGCGACCCAAGAGAGAGAGAGAGACAGAGAGTTGAGTCACCGTGGGTCCGTGAGAGAGAGCTCGAGAGTCAGAGAGTTGAGTGAGACCGTGAGAGAGAGCTCGAAAGTCAGAGAGACAGAGAGAGAGCGCTTGAGAAACGAGAGAGTCAGAGACGGAGATCGGAGGTACGGGAGCGGCAGTCGGCAAATCTGAGAGGAGAGGGGCAGGGGCGACTGGCGAGAAATGGGGGGTATAAGGGTATCGGGGGGGGGGGGGGGGGCGTGGGTTAAAGGGTTTTGAAAACCCTTTTCCAAAACGCACAGTTTTGGCCAAGTCCAAAGCTGTGCGTTTTGTCCTTTTTTTAAAAATAAAAAATAAAAAAACCGGTACCGGCATTTCGCCCAATACCGGCGGAATTACCGATACCGGGTCCGGTACCGTATTTCCTAAAAACCTATACCGGTTCCGGATCGGTTCCAGCCGGTATACGGTGGCCGGATCTCGGAACCGGTGCCGGTACTGGAATTCCGGATACCCGCGGATAAAAATCCCACCCCTACTTAAAATCTAGGCTTCATGGGGTGAAGTTGCTGTATTACTTGAGAAACCCTTCCATGCATCCGATCAGCTTCACCCAATTTTACCCTTTCAACATGGAACTGTTGGGATCCGTCTTAAAGGGGACCGGAAGAGGAATGCGGAGGATCTGGTCCAAATGATTTTAACGACTGGTTAATAACACGAGGGATTATTTGCGGCGAATCCATTTTGAAGGACAGAGAACAGAAACCGGATGTCAAGCGCGATAAATTATAATCTCTAAAATTATCCTATAGTTCCGGGGCTCTCAGTTCTAATTCTCAATTTTTTCATATTGCATCTCAGTGCTTCGTCCTTAATCAAATCAATCATTTCGTCCAAGACCAAAGAAACTGACGTTACCTCTGCCCAGTGTTTGGCTCCCAAAATTTTTAGCCATCTTAGTTTAATAAAATAATCTCAAAATAATTATTATCTCTCTATTAAATCATGAATTTTTATATAAATTTTCACTTTTTATAAAAATAAAATTTAAAAAATTAACTCAAATTATCATTTATTTTCACTAATTCTCGTACACTAAAATTTTATATAACTTCATCACTTGTATCATGGGGTTCTCGCCCAGTCATTCAGTGCCACAAAACGGAATTGGATTTGTTTTTTGACCTTTTCTGCTTGCTAAGTCATCCAAAAAATCACCCTTTATTAAGCTGCACTCGACACGCGCGAAGCATTTTAGTCTTTTCTTATTCCAAACTCAAGGTGAGTGGATGTTAGACTATATATTAATATATGTCGCGCATTGATTGTAAAATAGATTATTGTTTGTATCTTTTGGTCCTATAAACACTCTTGTATACAAATTTAATATTAAGCCAAATAATAAAGATGTAACCCTTACGACTTTATAGGATGATCGTACGCCTTCCAAAACTGAATTACCTTAAATTCTCTCTTTCATTTTATTTTATTTTATTTTATTTTATGTTTAGTTTATATTTTTACCATCTTGTTTTTGTTTTTTTTTCTTGTTGGAGTAGTAAGTATATCCCATGGCAATGGTTCACAAAGCTGATCAAGAGGACACAGATATAATAGAAAGAGACTTTCATACAACCAGGTTGGCAGAATTTTTCTTCTTTGATTAAGGGATAAATCATCAATTGGTCCATGTGATTTCCGAAAGTATCAAATCACTCCCGGTGGTTCAAAAATCATCAATTCACTCTCTATGGTTACCCCTCGTGCCAAATAGATCCTTCCATCCCCTTTCCATTTCAGAAGATAACAGAGTTGGTGTTAGGTGTATTGCAACGCATAAGCCAATGAGCACATGACATGCGCTTGTTGTGTTACGCGTCCTCTAGGCTGACAAATCCTATAATCATCTTCACAACGTCACTCTGACACGTCACTAAGATGCCGACATCATCAAATTATAATGAAGTTGTGCGTGATTACGGGGTCTACCCGTCTGGAGGACGGGTCACGAGTAATACAATAAGCACGTGTCGTGTGTTCATTGGCTGATGCATGGAAAAAAGTACATCTGGCACTAGGGTGTATAGTGAACATATCGGAAGCGGAATTTAACATTCCAACATTCGGTCCACTAACTAGCAGATGTTCAAAATAGATTTCGCTTCTAACTCTTGCCGGACTTAGCGGAAGTGGCAACGAATATCGGAATTTCGATAATGTTTTGAGTTACAAGTGCATATATGATCTAACAGATTCATTGCCGAGTTGAAATTTTTAAGCGTCGAATTTTTAAGTGCATTTGACAAATCGATGATCTAACATATTCACAACCTCTTCTTAAGTGCCGAATTGAAGGAGAACATATCTGTTAAAAAATAAAATAGAGATAGAGACAAAGAGAGACAAAGACATACACAGAGAGAGAGAGAGAGAGAGAGAGAGAGAGAGAGAGAGAGAGAAGAATACAAAGAGAGAGCTAAGTGTAGATTGTGTCGCGAAGGAGAGGAGGGGAAAGAGATAGGAGACTTAGGGTTTTTCTTTTAAGAAAACCGTGGCAATGCCGTTGTGGAGTTAGAAGACTTAGGGTTTTTTTAAAAAATTGTGACAATGCCATTGTGGAGATAGAAGACTTAGGGTTTTTTTTTTAAAAACCGTGCACTACAAGAAATTTAGTTTTAGGTGACAAAATTTTGGGTGTCAAACTAAATTTTGTCACCTAAAGTGGTCTTTCCATGACAAAACATTAATTTTGTCACCCAAAACCATCCAGAAACGCCTAAACCGTCAGGACAGGTCCCAAAACCGTTCGGACGCAATTCTGGAGTGACAACACACACCTCGTCGCCAATGAGTGACGATAAAAATAGTCACAAAATATAAAACACCATCCGGACCAATAATCAAACCGTTCGGACTCTTTGCTAGGTGACAAATTCTAAATCGACGTAACTGACAAAACTATCCGGACGGAATTTTTATAACGTCCGCACCGACATTACCTAACAAATAATAATTGTCAGCATATAATACAAATTAAAAATCTTCATGAACACTCAATCACGTCGGAACATCACTAGGTGTGTTCCAACGCAAAAAAAATACATCCGTCTAGATGCTCAATAACATGTCCACACAAGGATGAACGCTTCTTCCGCGAATCATGTGATTCCACGTTGCAAAACTTTAGACATGTGATGTGGAAACCGTCCGGACCCACATATACCGTACGGACGCTTTAAGTTGTAGTAGCTTTTCGAATCGGCCATATTTAATGACGTTGATTTTGATTGAGCCACGTGTTTATGTAAAAATTGAGACGCGTCCAAACGCCTATGAATTCGTTCGGACGCCTTCTTATAACATTAAAACGGCCAGACTTAGTAAAAATCATACTTTCATTCTCTCCACTCAAATTTTCTCTCAAACGTTTTCACTACCGTTCGAGATTTATTTCGAGATCTCTGAAACAACTTCAGGTAAGAACTTCTTCCTGAGTTTGGTTTTCAATTTCGTACATTTCAATTTAATATTTTTGAATTTTATTGGGTTCTTTGTGTTTATCTATGCTGTTTGGTTTGTGTTCGTCGAATTACCGTTCAGACGTTATGTGTATCCGTCTGGATCGTACTGAACCTGTTCGAAAGTTTATGTGAATCTGTCCGAACGGTATTGGCTAATGTTCGGACGGTTTGTGCTAGATTGGCCATGGATCGCTTTGAGAGAAGTATCACCAATATCGAGGGACAAACAATATGACCAGCTTGGGCGGACGCTTTTTTAGTGGAGCTGAGAGGCAGTATTCAGGCAATAGTAGAGTCGACAGATTCGTTGTGCATGAGCTCCAATGCCGCTTGACCGGTTTGGAGAACAAATTTGCTCTAATGGATAGGGCTTTGATGGAGGAGCTCAATATTATGTAGAGGGAACTGTTCTAGAGAACAGTTCTCCCAGTTATCCCAGTCTATCCATACCGTTCTGATACAGCTCCAAACACTCAGAATAGTGGTGGATAACATGGAGGAGCATTTGGCGCATGTTTGTGATGCCCTCGGACAAGATCTGGACGAGCCAGCTCGTGATTCGGAGTAGTCTCCTATTTATCTTTTATCGCTATTATTTTCTTATCCTTAGAAAGATCGTCTCCGACTTGTACTAGACATTATTATTATTATTTTTTTGGTATTTGGATTATGTTTGATATTCTATATTAATTATGTTTTTTCATTAGTTTAAATTTATTACAAGTAAAACGAACGATTAGTGTAGTTAAATGAGTGATTAGTACGAGTGTTATTTTATCGAAACGTTAGTGTAATTAGATTGTAACGGTTAGTGCAATTAGATTGTAATTACAATTAAAATGGTGATTAGTTATAATGAATGTTTAATATAAAAATATGCTTAACTAAATATTTTTTTTATGTATTCAAAATAAGTAAATTAAGTTAAAAATTTGTGTGAAATTACAATATGAAATTGAGCAAAGTAAATTAAATTATTTAAGTAAAATTAAAGGAAGTGAAGTAAATTAATTAAATTAATTAAGTTTAGGGAAGTAAATCAAATTGAGTGTTTAAAAGCTAAATAAATCTACTACGGTTTGGACGGTTTCCATACCTGTTTGGACGCCATTATGTCAGCATTAATTAATATACGTGTATAATGAAGTAGGCGTTCGCACATAAAGTAAGTCGTCTGAACTACACTGACTAAAAGAAGCCGTTAGGATGTTTGTGACAACCGTTCGGACACTATTGTAACTATCGCATGACTTTCACGTGTTTACGTTACACGATGGTTGTAAACAGCTGTCACAGTCCGAACGAGTAACATAGCATCCGAACGTTTGTTTAGCCAAACGTGTTCCTCCACATCGCGCGAAGTCAGGAAAAACCGTCCACACGCATACCATGACGTATGGAAGCTTTTAATGTGTCGAACCATTTTAAACGGTTTAAATTTTGACATTTAATACAGAGTACGTTCATTGGGCCATGTGTACACAAATACGTCCGGACGGTATGTCGTCAACGGATTATGAAATGTCAAACAGTTCGACATTTTCATTTAAACCGAACGTTTTATACTCAAAACTCTCTCCACCCTTGCTTGTTTTCTTCCTAAATCTTGACGTAAACTTATTCCATCAACATTCTAATCACATCCAGGTATGTTTTGTTGATTTTTAACATGATTTTAGCATTAAAAAATTTGCTTTTTTTAATAGTTTTACATATAGTATTTCAATTATATTTTTTGTTTACTATATTGTATTTTTTGATTGATTTTTACATCAATATTCATTGTGTTAAGTGTTAGGATTATTTTAAGTGTATTTATTTATGATTTGGTGGTGTTTTTGGTAGTGTGGGGAGGTTTTGAGAGGCTTCCATGACTGAGTTAACTCGGTCGTCTTTCCCGAAGTGTTCGGACGCTTGATCAAACTGTTCGGACAATACATAGTCTCCCTTCAACGTATTAATAATTGGTCAGGACGCTTTACCATGGGGTCCGGATGGTGTTATAGTAAATTTAAATAATTCTCTTTGTTGTTATTCGTTCGGATTAAAATATGTGGTTCGGATGCCTTTCGTGTCCCACGGGGATACGTTGTCGTCTTGGGACATATTTGGTCCGGACGCTTGATAGGTTGTTCGTTTATTAAATTTAAATAGGCTATTTCGATTTTATGCAGTCGGACGACGATTTAACATTGTCCATACGCTTTTGTTGTATTTCACAAAAATATGTTGACATTTTAATGTTGTCCGGACGCCCTGTTTTAGCAGTCCGGACGTTTTGCTAACCGTGCGAATCCATTTTAACCGTTAGAACGCTTTTTACAAATTCTTAAAAAATGAGCAAACGCCAGAATACCAACAATCAAGCTCAAGAGGAGGAACCTTCAGCTTTAACGGTGGAGTAGCATAGAGCGATCATCATATTTCGTTCAATTGTTGTCGAGGGAGACATCAAGTAAGCAGATTTCTACGATCTTCGATTTCAGGATCGGACGCTTCACGAGGTGGTAGAGCAGACAGGTTGGCTTCCATTTATCCGAAGGACTGGCTACGCATCGAAGAATATGGTGCGAGAGTTCTATTGTGCTGTCTTGGAGGCGAGGGACTTCGCAGAGCCTAGTATGGAAGTCGCTGTCCGTAATGTTCCGATCACATTCTCGCCGGACGAGCTAGCGAGATTCTTGAACTTCGAGAGAGATTTGACAGCGTTTCCAAACCTGCCACTGATCGAGGAGGGATGGCCTACTAAGTCCGAGGTTTTCCAAACAATGCTGGGCGAGGATACTACTATTTTGGACGGAAGCTACATGATACACGGGCAACTGCGTCCTTTTTGGAGGATCATGCATTTGATCTTATGTTCTACCATTGACCTGAAGAAGCACACTACAGAGCTATCTTATGACCGGGCTGAATTCATGTATCTGGTAGTTGTATGGGGGCTACCTGTTGATATGACATCATACATCTACCCGTCTGTTCTTGTAGAAGCCTTGAAGACTGATGTTCAGATTTCATTGACGTACAGGGTTCTTCTGATCGAGTTCTTGCATGCGATGATGGTACCCGAGGGTGCTAACGAGCCGAAGGCGGTTCCACTTGGGGCAATCAACAAGACAACGCTCTCGAAGTCGTTGCCCAGACACGCCGAGCGCTGAATGCCACTCGGGTTGCCAGAGTTAGGTGACACGGGTAGTTTGAGGAGGAAATGGAGCAGCAGGATCCTAGACAGAGTTCGACCTAGGGACTTGGGGAATAGTGACTGGATTGGATGGATGAGATGATGACGTAGTTGACTGAGCGGATGCAATCAGTCTTACAGCCCACCCATAGTATGGTTAGTGATATTAGCGGTCGGCTGACAGATTTGGAGCAGAAGGTCGCGGACATGGACGCTGGGTGGAAGAAGGAGGTCCTGAAGGGTGAAGCAACCAGTGTGGAGCTCTTTCCCCTGACTCAGCAGGTCATGCTGATAAAGGAGCACTTTCGTCGAGTCCGTGACGTTCTTAAGCTGACCAGTGATGATGATGGTAATGATTTTTTGTTGTCTGTATTTATTTAGTTTTATTATGACATTGCTTTATTTATTATGTTTTGAGGACAGTTACTTTTATATTATGTTTTGAGGACATTACTTTTATATTATGTTTTGAGAACATGTATTGGGATTTTATTTGATGTTATTTTATTTATATTATGTTTTGAGGACGTTTCATGTATTTATGTTATTTCAGTTATATTATTTCTATTTATTAGAACTTAATACAACATTATTTTTTGATGTTATATTTTTAATTCTGTTACACTTTTTCAAACTTCCAAACTGTTATCTAAAACACTTAAGGTTATTTATATTATTAATTAACGTTGATTTTTTAAAACTCGGTAATAAATTGAATTGTATGAGATCTAAAAAAAAAAAAAAGTCAATAACCGTTCGGACGGTAAGCTATAAGCCCGAACGTTGTCGTATTGTGTTGAAATATACATCCGAACTGTTATGAAGATGGTCCAGATGTTGTTGTTTACGACCAGACGCCGTCGTTTAAGGATTACTAAAACGGTGTGGTAAACGAGGTAGCGTTCAGACGTCTTGGGTGGGAATCAGACATTTTTGATGGCGATCAAATCCTGTCATTTGATTATTTATAAAACAGTATTGTCATATGTAAGTCAGCGTTCGGACGTAATATAGGAGTCCGGACGGTGTTAAAATTTTTGGCGGCATCTGTTCCCTCTAAAAATTTTACACGTAGTCATCCGCATGGTATAAGTGAAGTCCGAACGGTTACTACTCATTTGAAAGTAGCGAAATCGCAGACAGTATAGGGAAAACGACAAAACCTTAGAAATTTAAGAGATTTGAGTAAGAAGAGAAGAGGGGAGCTGATTTTGGACGTCAATCTCATTGAAAAAGATATGGAAGGAGCAACTCATTTAGGATTGGCATTGGATTGCATTTGAAGTTAGTGAGTTTTAAAATTTCTTTTGTTTTAAGATGAAAAACATGTATTTTAGGATATCAAAGCATGTATTTTTCGAGTTTTTAGTGTCTAAAACGATAGCAATGGAGTTTGGGGTTGGTTGTGATCTGTTTATATTGAAGTGTTTGTGATTTGGATTAATTTTGGCATGAATTTATGGTGAAAATAGTGTTTGGGCAACGAAGAACTGTCTTGTTCGACAATCGCAGTCCAGACGCTTGTTTTTTGTTTGGACTCTTTGCTTAAGGCATCTGGACGCTAAATTATGGTTCAAACAATTTTTAATACGTCCGAACAATTTTTGCTGTTCTGTTCATTCATTTATTTAGTAGCCTTAGCCCCCGTTTAAGAATTACACAGAGTACGGATAACGAACTCGGTGTAATTTTTGAATTGTCCACGTTATAGAAAATTTGAGTTTATAATATGTGTAATGTGCGTAGTTGTATCTGCCATTGTGACAGATGTATTGAGAAATTTTGATGCAATTCTCCTTTTGTCCTTCGGATACACATTCAGCATTGAGCTTACACGCTTGCCTTAAATGATGAGTGTTTATGCTCAATGTTGTAGGCGTGTCTATGGGGACTGAGGGGAAATGCTATCGAAATTTTTTGAACATTGGTCACAATGGTCGGGTCAATAACGTGCAGTAAATTATATTATAAACTTGAATGGATAAGACCTATCACCTGAAGAAGTTGGAGTTGAGTATGAATGTCATCATTGTTTGCATTATTGTTTGTATTTTCGTCTTTGAAGGAACAATATGGATAAGAGCTGGATTTATGAGGCTGATAGACTGAAAAATGCGAAGTATAGTGATGGTGTTCGGAATTTTATGAGTGTTGCCCATAGTTATGCAGATAGTTGGAGATTGATAAGATGTCCATTTATGAGATGTAAAAATGTGTTGTTTCAACGTGTGGATGAGATGAGGATCATTTATTCATAATTGGGTTTGACCAGAGTTACACTCATTAGGTATTTCACGAGAGTCAATTTTAGAACTGTCTAACTGGGTAGTGACTTTAGAACCTAAGCCGAGCAGTGAGGACTATGGGAGAAACATAAATGATGATATAAAAGACTTGTTAGAAGATTTTGAGGCTGGAAGAGGGGTTGATGAGAACGCTAGTGAAAATATGTTGGGTCTTGAAACAGTCGAATGCTGAACGGGTTTTCCGAGTATACCAAGTTATGGGCGAATGCTGAGCGAGAGTTGTATCCCAGGTGTAAGAAGTACTTGAAATTGTCTTTCGTTGTCACGTTACTTCATGTGAAGTCGGAAAATAATTTGACTGTAAAGACGTTTGAAGATGTGTTGGGCTTAATAAAAGATGCGCTGTCGGAGGGGGAGACACTTCCTAAATCTTATTATGAGGCGAAAAAGTTAAGAAAGAATTTAGGATTTAGCTACGATAACATACATGCGTGCTTAAATGACTGTGTACGTTTTTTAAAAGAGCACAATGAGTTACAAGTGTGTGGAGAATCGAGGTGGAAATACAGTCATAATAGCAAATCAAAGGTTCATCAAAAATTGTTGTGGCATTTTCCTTTGAAACCAAGGTTGCAGAAATTGTTTCTATCAAGGCAAACGACAATGGATATGCGGTGGCACCAAGAGAAGCGTGTGTTAAAGATGGGGTGATGAGGCATCCTTCAGACTCTGAGGTATGGAAGGACCTCGATAAGAAGTATGAATGGTTTGGTCAGGAATCTCAGAACGTCCGGTTGGGTTTGGCATCTGATGGGTTCAATATATTTGGCAACATGAGCTTATCACATAGTATATGATTAGTGGTACTAATTCCATACAATTTGCACCTTGAAAATGTATGAAGGATTCAAGTTTCATGCTGTCGTTGCTTATTCCGGGTCCAAGAAGTCCCGGGAATGATATCGACGTCTACTTGCAGCCATTGATAGATGAGTTGAAGGACTTTTGGAAAATGAATGCAGACGTACGACGCGGCTGTGTCAAGTTCATTTAAGTTGCATGCTGCTTTGCTTTGGACAATAAATGACTTCCCGGCTTATGGTAATCTCCTAGGTTGGAGTACGAAAGGACGGTTAGCATGTCTTAATTGCAATACAAACACATTCTTTGAGTTGTCGTATTGGTCAGATTTGAAACTTCGACATAATTTGGACATCATGCACATAGAGAAGAATATTTGTGACAATGTATTGGGAACTTTAATGAACGTTGATGGTAAGATGAAGGACAATGCTAGTGCTCGGTGGGACTTAATATTAATGGCATTAAAAAGAGTTGCATTTGCAAGTTCGGGGTCAACAGGAGGTGATGCCTCAAGCATTATTTACTTTAACGAAAGGATGAACGTAAGAAGTGTTGTGAATGGCTGAAGGGTGTCAAGTTTCCAGATGGAACATATCCCGGTGTGTGAATATAAAAGAAGGAAAGATAATGGGTATGAAGAATCACGACTCACACGTCTTGTTGTAGCGACTGTTACCTTTAATGATACACAGGTTGTTAGGAAACGAAGTATGTACAGCGTTGACTGAGTTGAGCTTATTCTTCAGAGACTTATGCTAAAAAACAATACGTTTAGATATTGTGGACCAGTTAGAGAAGGACATCGGAATGATTCTTTGCAAGTTGGAACATATATTCCCTCTATCATTTTTTGCTATTATGGTTCATTTAGTTGTTCATTTACCTCAGGAGGTGAAACTTAAGGGTCCAGTTCAATTTCGGTGGATGTATCCAAAGAGGTATATGGGGAAGATGAAGCGTTTCGTTAAGAACAGGGCACGGTGTGAGGGCTCCATAGCAGAGAATTATGTGTTAAATGAATGTCTAACTTTTTGCTCAATGTATCTTGGTACGGTTGAGACGAGATTTAATAGAAAAGACTGGAATTATACCAACATGGGTGATCGAAGTTGTCATTTTTATGTGTTTACAAGTATTCGACCGCTGGGAGCTACTAGGGGTCAAGATTTAAATAGTAAAAAATTTACAAAAGCGCAGTGGTACGTACTCAACAACTGTTCAGAAATCAGCAACATATAGAGTAAGCGCTTATAATAATATTTGCTCACTTAAACACTTATCAGTTCATTATATTTTAATTTATTATAAAATATTTTATTTCTTTATAGCAAGCTCTTGGAAGAGATGAGGAGGGAATCACCAATAAATATTGATAGGAGGCACGAAGAAGAATTTCCGTTATGGTTTAGAAATCGGGTATTTATTTAATTTTGTCTCTATTATATGTTTAATTTTAATTGATCATTTTTTTTTAAAATTCAAGTTAACATATATTTACTATTTTAGATTCAAACTATACGTAATGAAAATTCGGGCTCGGTATCAAATGATTTGTATGCAATAGCATCCGGTCTGAATCATCGACATTTTGTTATTCTGGGTGTGTAGTGAATGGAGTTAGGTTTCACACGGTCTTTCGTGAACAGTTTCGTATACTTAGAATAGTGGTGTGGTTGTTCCGGGGGACCATGATGGGGAAGATGTTGATTTTTACGGCCAGGTCGTGGATATTTACGCGTTGCATTATTTGCGAGAAAATTTAGTTTATTTACTAAAATGTGACTGGTTTGACTTGAGTACTCAAAACTTAGGTCTTGATAAAAGTGGTCGGTTTGTTAGTATTAACATCCCGAAAGTGGTACAAAGACGACTCATTCGTGCTAGCATCTCAGGAGAATCAAATGTTTTATAGTGATGATATGAAGTTGGGCGGTCATTGGAAGATTGTTCAAAAGATTACCCCTAGAAACACGTATGATATTCCACCTATTGAGGAGGAAGCTAGTGAAGATAGAGAAGGACTGTCGAACCGTGAAGCATACAAGGAGAATGAGTCTATTGAGCTTTTTGTGGACTTTAGCTCATTTGACATGATCCCGTTGACTAGAAATGACGTCAAGGCTAATTTGCCGGTAATCGATGAGAGCGGTGCACAACAACGTGAAGTAGAAGGAAGAGATGATTCCTCGGAATCGTTCAGTGAAGATTGTAGTGATTCTGAAGAATATGACTCCAAAGACTAAAGTAACTTTATCGTTTTAATTTACTTCACGTTTCTATTTTATATTCATTTTGAGTAACATAATTCATTGCTTTTTTTTTTTTTCTAATATTGATTTATTTGTCACAGGATTACGTCATGCCAGCAGGAGGGAAAATTCTTTGGTGCGATTCATCAATTCGAGCAGAGAGTAGTCCCGGTATGTTAGCAGTGTCGGGTCCTTTACTTAGGGATAAAAACGAATTACCGTCCCTGCCACAGCCAGTCCAGTAGGCACCCAAAGTAGTTGTGCGTGTAGTATCTTACCGTCAATCTTGATAAATATTATGAATTTTAAATTTCTATGTTTAACTTTTAAATTTATTGTTCTTCATTTGTAGCGACGTCCGGAATCAGACACGTTCGAGGTAGTACGTGCGGGATTGCCTTACTCAAGGCTTACCGGAGGAAAGCTGACTGTCCATATCCCTGATGGACTACTGATGACACGTCCTCAATGCTCTCGTATTGGTGCGCTCGTTCGACAACATGTCCCATTTGAAAGTAAGTGGAAGAGGTCCCCGATGAGGTTAAATCGTACGATGAACCGAGTGTTGGTAAGTATAATTTATTAAATTTTAATTATGATCTTTTATACGTACTAACTGTTATATATGTTAAGGATGACTTCCAACTAGATTATCGCATCACTGTGACGTCTACGATGAACACAACGTACAGCGCACAAAAATAGAATGTTCCAGCATTACTTGTTCAATTCCAAAGAAGAGGCGTTAGAGCACCCGTATCTATGAACAAGGAAGAATGGACTCGTGTCCGAGCGAGGAATTTCATTAAATTTTTATTAACGTTTATTTTATTTATTATTAATTGTTAACAACTGTAAATGTACAATCTGCAATTAGATAAGATTGTACACACATTCCTTTTGCGGAGTGGCGCTTAATATGTAACAAGATTTAATGTTAGTAGGAGACGGGTTTACAAGATGAATAATTAAATGTTCCTCAATGCTCTCGATATACAACATGTCCCATTTGACCCCGAAGGTTAAATCGTAATGAACCGAGTGTTGGTAAGTATAAGAAACTTTTATACGTACTAACTGTTATATATGTTAAGGATGACTTCCAACTAGATTACGACCGAGCCGAGGATCGCATCACTGTAACGTCTACGATGAACACAACGTACAGAACGCACAAAAATAGAATGTTCCAGCATTACTCGTGTTCAATTCCAAAGAAGAGGCGTTAGAGCACCTGTATCCCGATATGAACAAGGAAGAATGGACTCGTGTCTGTGATTTATTGCGAGCGAGAAATTTCAGGTTAAACATTTTTATTCCGTCCTGAATGTTTATTTTATTTATTATTAATTGTGGTAACAACTGTAAATGTACAATGCAGAGGAGGAGTGCAATCAACAAGGAGAATAGAGCTAAGCTGAAGATTGTACACACATCGGGAGCGAGGTCTTCCAACGCGAGAGCGTTGTTAGTAAGTAATAAATTTACATTTTTATTATTTATTACTTAAATAAGTAACTTAGGTATTTTAATATGCACGTTCTATATTTCTTTTATTGTACAGAAAAATTTAGAATCTGATGAGATTAGGCCTACGTGCTGTATAAAAAGACGCAAACTAATAAGGATGGCATGTGGACATCAGAAGATGCATGAAATTTTTTTTTAAGTTGTAACTTTAGATTTAATGATGAATTCGTATGCATTTATGTTTAATACGTGCTAATTTTATCTTCTTTTCTAATTTTGTAGGAAAAAATGGAGGCGTTACAGTTGCAACACGAGTCAGAGGGAAAGTCATACACCGAAGTGGAGATCTTCGCTAAGGTGTTGGGGAGAAAGCGGGCTACGTGCGTGGTTTAGGCCGTTCAGTGCGGTCTATTGGATCATCTTTACCAGTATCGTCCGTTGATTTGTCCCGGAGATTGGAGGAGGCCAGATTACATATTGAGGAGATGAGGGCTAGACAATTAGAATATGAAGCGCTTCTGGTCAAGTGATCAGATATGGAGCGCAGACGATGTGAGAGCATCTACAGACAATGGAGGAGCAGCAACGGAAGAAAGAGGAAGAGCTGATGCAGATGATGGCGGAGCAGGAACGGAAAAAAAAAACGAAGAGCATTAGAAGATGATGCAGGAGTAACAAAGGAACGTAGTGAAACATCAAGAACGGAGAATGCAACTAATGGCGGAGCAGATACGTGAGCAGCTGATGAAGCAAATCAGACAGCTGCAATCTCGTTCTACACCCAAACGAAAATTTGGTAGATTTATATATTTTTACTACTTTATCAGTACTTATTGATTATGTATTTTATTTACTTTTAATAACGATTGCATTTTTGTAGATATTTTATTATATTATGAGCATTAAATATCTTTCTATTTATATTATTTGTATATTATTTTAAAAAATTTTAATTAAATTAATTAAAAAACGTAGAAAAATGGTTTGAATGGTAAAAAGGTCGTTTGAACGGTTCTTGTGCATTGGCAATGTGCGCACGCATAAATATCTGTCCTCACACTTCCAATAAATAGGTTCGTTCGCACGTTTATTCTCGCGTGCACACAGTCTTTTAGTAAGAACAGTTCGAACGTTATAGAATACATTCGAACGTCTCCAACGGAACAAGCGTCTGAACTGAATACGTAATGGTTCGAACAGTTTTTTAAGATGACAAATAAGTATTTCGTCATAAATGAAACAACGGTGCGGACGTCTTGTGCATGCGTCCGGACGATAAACATTGACGTGCAGACGATGTTTTATAATCGTACGGATGGCTTGTACATGACAAAATTCATTTCGTCACATTCGACCAACCGTTCGCATGAGCTGTTCCGAACGTATGGAGAGTACGTTCGCATAGCTCATGCGAACGGATGGAGTGTACTGGGCATGACGATTTTCAATTTCGTCAATATGCACAAAACCGTTCGGACGGTATGGTAAACCGTCAAACGGTTTTGAGTGACAGAACACCAAAATCGTCACCTAAAACATTGGCTGACGGCTTTTGGTGACAAACCGGTGACAACTCGGTTTTGTCACCCAAAACATTAGCTGACGAAATTAGCACTTTGGGTGACAAATTTTTTTGACACACAAAGTCTTTTTTCTTGTAGTGGTGGCAATGTTGGTTTGATAATATATATATAAACAACTAAATGACGTAGTTCTATTTAAAATAGAACGACGTCGTTTTAATATTAAGTTTTTTTTAAAAAAAAAACAAACAAACAAAAATCGATTTTCCGTTGAATCAGCAGAAACTTACGCTTCCGGTTCCGCCTCCAGAAAAACTCCAAAACCACCTCTAGTTTCGGTTTTTGAAAGTTACAGACCTCAACTTCCAAGAACCGGAGCCGGATCTTCGCCGGTAGCTGAACCAGACCTACACCCCTATCTGACACCAATTATGTTATCTTCTGAAACGAAAGGAGAACAAAAGGACCTATTTAGCACAATGGGGTAACTATAGGGAGTAAATTGATGATTTTTTAACCACGAGGAGTGATTCAATAATTTGGTAAACCACATGGACCAATTGTTCTTATTTATAAAACTGAAAAGAAAATTGAACTTTATGGGGAAACATAAAACCACAGGGACCTTGTTAGAAATTATGTCCAAATTATCGAAACTTTTTTCCTTTTTTTTTTTGTTTGGTGTTGGGGGGGGGGGGGGGGGGGGGGGGGGGGTGTTGTTTCAAAGCAGCAGCAATTCTAGAAGAAACCAAAGTGCAAATTTAGACTTCTAAACACAGCAGGATTCAGGTCAAAAAAGAAGAAGAGACAATTGTAATGGCCTTTGAAAGGCATGAAATGTTGAACTAATCTCAGGTACGTAAACACAAGAAAATGGTGTCCCCCGGCGCAGGGGGGGAATGGATTTCGGAGACTTTAACCCCAGGATGACTTTAACCCCAGGATATGTTTTACCTGGTGCAGGATCGATGGCTTTAACTTTTCTTTTGTCTTTGGTAGTGACGTGACTTGTCATTATCAATCTAAAGAACGAGTAAACTTGCATGTGTAATTACTGTCTTGTAAAGAAACGTTCAAGTTGGAATCGGAAATCCAGAAAAGCAAACACCGATTAAAGAACTGCGAAGCAGGGCGAAGAATGAGCAATGACTGAGGAGAGTCTCCAATTGTAATGGCCTTTGAAAGGCATGAAATGTTGAACTAATCTCAGGTACGTAAACACAAGAAAATGGTGTCCCCCGGCGCAGGGGGGGAATGGATTTCGGAGACTTTAACCCCAGGATGACTTTAACCCCAGGATATGTTTTACCTGGTGCAGGATCGATGGCTTTAACTTTTCTTTTGTCTTTGGTAGTGACGTGACTTGTCATTATCAATCTAAAGAACGAGTAAACTTGCATGTGTAATTACTGTCTTGTAAAGAAACGTTCAAGTTGGAATCGGAAATCCAGAAAAGCAAACACCGATTAAAGAACTGCGAAGCAGGGCGAAGAATGAGCAATGACTGAGGAGAGTCTCCCCAACGACTTGAAAGATTGGAGGACCATATCAAAAGAGCTTCCCACTTTTTAATCGTCTTTTCTTTGTCTTTTCTTGGTTGACTGAAGAAGTCTGCTTTTCATCTTCCATCTTCCTTAAGTTAAGTCATCAAAGAAAATTGAAACAGGATAGATCAGAGGACAATAATATTTATATCTTCAAAGCGTTTGGTCGACCTGTTTTTCACAGGCCCTACTTGACAGCAAGTACCTTGGAAAAATTGCTTCTGCCTCTTCGTGTCCACCCTGCAACCACAACAATTTGATTCCCCATCAAGTGGTCTTGATTTCGGTTTCTTTAGTTTAGCTACAGGCCATTGACACACAAGTTTCATTATCTTTTGAAAAGTTAGAAGGTAGATTAATGACAATCAAATTCGTACTCGTGTAGTCTGCATGGCCATATTTTTATGTGGAGTAATAGAGTTCACAAATTTTCTTAAAAAAAAAAAAAAAAAACTTGGCGTGCAAATTAAATATAAATTCAATTAACTGAATCGTTCGTCTACGTACAATTTTTCTATGTCGACGATGTTAAGAGTAGTTGTGCTGTAATTACTGGGTCAGCAGAGGTTGGCAAGTCAGAACCTGCTGCTAATAAAATACTTTTCTTTTGAAAATTTCGTGGCTGCCTTTGTCCCCTCACTCTTTGTAGTAGTCCTTTTTTATCAGCATAAATGTTCTGATGTTAGTACCGTCAATGTTGTCCTAAAAGACCGTTTTGTCATGTCTGTCTCTTTCACTTGCGTGTGTTAGAGATAATATCATAATCAAATCTTTAAGATTTGATATGATATTATAATTACAATGATATCAAAAATATTTTCCTTCGTGTTGTCTTATAAATAGAAATCTTCAATTTGTAATTTGTATGGACTTATAATATAAAATACAGTTATAGAAGGTTTTTACAGCTCACTGAATTACTTAAATCTCTTATCTCTCGTTACTATTTCTTTCCCCTCTTCATTCTAATAGTGTGGGCTTATGAACTACATTTCCAGATGACGCCACAGTCCACACCTTTGAAAGTTGACAGGATCACTCTTAAACTTGTCATCATGATGTTTTAATTCTTTTTCTTCTATAGCCACCTGCTGATCTTTATTAGTTCCATCGATTTAGTTGGTCAAGAAAATCCATCAATATTTGAAGAACTCACGTATCAGAAAATCAAAACTAATCCATCTTTTTCAAGACCAATCAACATTAATTTCATAGAAGCAAAAAAAAAAAATCTCATTTTATTGGAAAGTAGGGGCCCTTTAGATCAATTTAAGGATATAATTGCAGTCATCGTCATATATTACAAGGCTAAGCTGAAGAAACTTCGTTGATCGGGGAAGATTTGGTGTTAAGAATGAAGGAACACCATTTTCTACTCTTTCGAAGTCCTATCATTTTACAAAGCTAATTCTAATTCAATATTGCTGTCTTCTTCTATTTGCGTCCCTTCAAATCAACGGCTAAGGTACTTCTTCGTATGCTTTAACCAGCTCATTGCCAAGATCTGCTTTTAGTTCGTCAATGGCTGATTCAGTGATTAGTGTAACTAAGCTTTTGGACTTGGAGAGTAATCCATCCCCACCCTTGAAACTGAAGTCCTTTCGCTTTGTCAAAGGTCCAAGAACAGCCGCCACATAGAAAACAAAGCGCTCAAAATTCTGATAACTCTGGTGAAATGAAGAGGTTATACCAAAATTCCATGCCTTCGTCAATGATTGAACCATAATGACAGCCGGGCTCCACTATTTCAGCTGAATTGAATGGATATTGAGCGTGTGATTCATCAGTGATTGCGCAGAAATCAAATGGCACGCTGGTACCCTCGGCCAAAGGAGGTTCTGTCCACAGACTGCTATCAATCTCAGGAAAATTTTCAGACAAGTCTTCCATGTCTTCATGAACCTTACTGTGGTTCATGCAATTGTTCGGTTGCATGGTTGCAACTGAGGCCTCTGTGACAGAAGAAAAATCAGTGCTGGAAGATGGTTGTGGCGACATCGAGGTGTATGCTGGACTGATCTCAAAGCCTTGATGTGAAGGAAGATTCGAGTTGGAGGATTGTGATTGCGTTGGGGCGACATTGGAATTTTGGTTTGTAGGTTGTAGGATGGCTTCCGGGTTTGGCTGGCTTTGTTTCAGTCTTTTCTTCAAGTGGGTGTGCCACACATTTTTTATTTCATTGTCAGTTCGTCCTGGTAATCTTGCTGCAATTGCTGACCACCTGAAAATCAAGGAAAGAAATAAGTGTTAATGATGTTATAACCCAATCTTTTCCCATTTGTTTGTGCTAGGAGTAGCGGCTAGCAACAGAAGAAAAGTCCATATACATATATATTATAGACGTCTTTCGTAGTTGCATGTGCTGCAAAAATATTGTTTTAGCCAGGTCAACTTAGAGAATCTTTCTGACCCCGTTGGCTTTCTAATACCACAAGGCACAAGGTGAGGCTTGAGAGATCAAAGAGAGAGGACATATTCCTTTTTCTTTCATCCACCACCAGTACTAAAGAAAACTAGTACATTCAAAGGAATGGCTCTTAGTACCCTCAAAAGGATTTAAAGGATCACTTAACAACTGTTTAAATTATAGGATCTCCAGGAAGATTTAGCGACAAAAAGAAGTGCAATAAGATATTGTCAAGGGCAACATAGTGAGTAATTCCTCATAAAGTTGGTTGTTTATGCTTCAGTAAGCAGAATCAAGTAATACAGGAAATAACCAGAAAGAAATGGATTTCTTAAAGTTGGTATAACTCCATTGATGCCTACCTATTTCCTAGCATTTCATGCGACTGAATGATAGTTTCCTCCTCTTCTCTGCTGAAGTTTCCTCTCTTGATATCCGGCCGTAAGTAGTTTATCCAGCGGAGTCTGCAACTCTTCCCACATCTTAGTAGACCTAAACAAAAGAGAGAGGAAAGGGCAGGAAGATAAGAGCATGCACTATCAGAGGAAAGCATATGATCCATCCTAGATATAAAACTTGAAAACCATGTTTAAAACAGTGAAAATCTGCAAACCCATCTTTACAAACCACTTAAACTTTTTATCTCATCCTTTAAGCTTATATCCATTTTAAGCTTATATCCATTTGGTTCCATATATAAACGGGTATCTACATGGTCTAGACGACAGAGAAACAAAAGTAGGATTGTGTAGTTTACCCGCTTGCTTTGGAAGCGCACGCCAATTTCCGTGGCCATATTTTTCAATGTAAGAGGTTAGAATCTGATCTTCTTCGGGAGTCCACGGTCCCTTCTTTAGCCCCATCTTTTCACAGCAAGGAGCTCTCACCATCTTTGTTCTTCAAGTAGTACTCTTTTGAAACGTTTCTCTAATGCTCCCTTCCTTTCTTTTTCGAATGAGATCGTAATTGAGCTCAGAATAGTCCGAGGCCTTAGCTGCCTATTTATAGAGATATTCCGCAGGCCGAAAGTGTTTGAATGGTCCAACAGAAGAAAGGCGTCCGTAGTGTCACGTGCACTGCAATTTCCAGGAAGGATATTTTAATCTCCATTTTGAAAAAGACAAGAAACAAGAAATATAATAGATATATTGCGATTGATTTTTTGATTCCAAGGCTTGGAAGTCCAAGACAGGCCTTCGTAATCGCATATGCAAGTGTGGGAAAAGAGCCAGGGCAAGTGGCCATGCTGATCAGTCCAAAACAGCAAGGAGCTCTCACCATCTCTGTTCTTCAAGTAGTACTCTTTTGAAACGTTTCTCTAATGCTCCCTTCCTTTCTTTTTCGAATGAGATCGTAATTGACTCAGAATAGTCCGAGGCCTTCGCTGCCTATTTATGGAGATATTCCGCTGGCCAAAACTGTTTGAATGGTCCAACTGAAGAGAGGCGTCCATAATGTCGCATGCACGGCAATTTCGATATTTTAATCTACATTTTGAAAAAGACAAGAAACAAGAAATATAATAGATATATTGCGATTGATGTTTTGATTCCAAGGCTTGGAAGTCCAAGACAGGCCTTCGTAATCGCATATGCAGTGTACTGGGACCAGGGCAAGCTGAATAAGACAAAAAAAGTGATTTACACTGTTGCAAGGGAAAAAAAGCCCCATTTGAATGGCGAACATGTACTTTCGAATGACTATTTCGACCTGATAAAAAAAAAAAGACTGACCTAAATGGATAATATTCTGTAAAAGCACAAAATTAATTTTATTGAAATTTGAACTCCAAACACGGTTCTAAGTGATTTTTATAAACGATATTTGAGCGTAAATGAATGATTTATTTATTATTTTTTACAAAATTAGAAGATAACATCCTTACTCTAAAAAGGATGTAAAATGTATTTATAGTGGTGAGCATCCTAGGCAATTCCTTTCTTTCTCCAGGAAGCATTCCGCTCCTCCTCTCGATCTTGGATTTACTTGCAAAGTTTCAGACCTCTAAAAGTGTCGCCATCTCTTGCCTTCGTCTTGCCGCTCTACTTCTACTACTACAGCCTACTCTACTATCTTTGTAGTTTCGTTTCTCTGAATTTTTGTAGTTCGACGTCTTTTCTCCCAATTTTTTAATATAAGACACGTCTTAGCACTTCAAATTACTCTTTAGCCTCCAGGTTGCCGATCCCTGCATTTAAGGGCTGGGCCAGGGTGGAATCAGTGGGGATGTGTGATTTTAACTAATTTTCCAATAAATAGAATAATAAAGAAAAAACAAAAAATCAGCCTGCGATTCTGACTTGGTTAATGAAACGGCGGCACGTCATCGATGACCGCAGAACTAAAATCCATAATTGCTTGTCGGCCCATTTAGGGTACTCGTGAAGTTCTTTATTATTTTTTTGTTGAAAACATGTGAAGTTCTTTGTTTTTTTTTTGGTTTTTTAAGTCAAAACATGTGAAGTCTTTATTAATATTGAGGATGCTTTTCTATTCTCTGTTGTCAACTCCCAAGTACTTCGTTCGTTGAATTCCTCGGTCCTCACTTGTCTCAACCTGATGCCACTTGCTTGCCAAGTGGGCATCGACTGTGCTTGGCACGCACGTGCCCTTCTATATAATTGAAGTTTTTGCTTGTGATGAGCTTGACGTAGCCTTATCTCTTGGACTCGTCAAAACAATCAATACGAACGAAATTGAAGACCAAGAATGAAGGATTTTTTTTATTTTATTTACATAAAAAAAAATTTTTAAAACTATTTTTTCAAAGATTAATTTTAATTTGTTCACCAATAAACCACTTATTGAAAGTGACCGTGTTAAAGATAATATTATAGAGAAAATACAAAATATAACAATTTTTTTATTATAGACAGATTTTTGAGAGTTATATCTTTGTCTCTTTTATTCTTTTTCCTTTTCTCTCCACGTTATATTTCAATTAGGCATTTTGCATTTATCTTTTTCTCTGCTACTATTCCTGCATGGGTGCATGGCAAATTGGATTAACAGATATTAGTGCAGTAGAAAAAAAATAATTATGTAATTATTTGTATTCCTATATATATATATATATTAATTATTGCATGTAAAGAGAGGACAAAATTAGGTGCTTGTTTTCTCTTTTGGTCAAGAACAAGCAAACAAGCCGGAATTTAGACTTTTCTATAATGGTGGCAATTTTAGCCAATATTTATAGAAGCACGTGTGGTCTAGGAAGGACGGCCAAGACCTAATTAGATATTTGTTTTGTGTCGGTTAATTCATAGGCATCTTTGGAACTTTTTCAATTTTTCATTAAAAATCCTCTGCCAGTGATATTTAATTAAATTTTTAAGCCCTCGTTCCAACACAAATTTTAAACGGTTAATGAATTATTCTTTTTTTTAAATAGTCGTTAAAAAAATTAATTCAATCACAATCAATATTAAATTTTATAAAATATTAAAAAAATCCTTCATCAACTTCCTACTAAAAATTTAACAGAATATCACGTCACAACTAATATATAAAGGAACATCACCAACGTATTTCTTTCAACACATATTTTAAGTCACATAATCCATTTAAATTCACATCAGACTAAAAAAGTAGTCAATAAAATTCATCTTAATTAAAATAATAAAAAGCTAAGACTTGCATGATATTAAAATCGAAACACAAATGAAAGAAATTAAAAAAACCTAAAGCGTTAAAAGCTAAAATAAATTAATCAAAATTAAAAAGAAACTGAAACTAACCCGTGCCCGCCTTCTGATCAGAAACAAACAAAAATTCAAATGAATAACACAAATTAATTTTTTTTTTTTTAAAAAAAATGACCTAGCCGGCTTCAAAGAATTGCGTTTTTTTGCACAACAATAGGAAAAAGAAAAAGATTTATTTCGAATTCTCAGCAATGGATGATGCATTTGAGCAGTCGTGTCAAGTCAAGCCAACCTATCTATGGTCACTAACACTGGAGTACGAAACAACACGTGTGTGCGAACATGCCATTGCATCCTGATCACTGGTCAGAGTCAATTTTGTGGGCTTGGGCTACATCAGCTATAGTTTTAAATGGTACCGATTTAAACCCGTGCGTAAGTTTATTAGAGTCCGTGAATTCTAAAAATTATATATATTCTGTTATAAATTAGAATATCCAATGGAAGACAAACACAATTTAAACGAAACACATGACGAATGACAAACAAACGAATCTCCGCTTTAATTATCCCGAACCACGCCCATATATATATATATATATATATCTTCTAAGCAGACGTGAACATATTTATTTTGCTCTCCGAAACCTTCACATTATTTCAAAGAGTTAAAAACTAACTACGAGACATGCACAGAGACATTGAACTAATCTTTAGACGTAATCTAGTTGAATATACGAAAAGTGTTTATATCGGATATGCTAATTTATTGAAGGCGACGTAATTGATTCGGAATTGCCCATTAAAAAGGTGACTAATATAGTTTATTAGGAAAGTTAATCATTGATTACTTTATTGAATTGATTACACTACTCTGACTGCTATTCATTAGTTGATTACTTTCTTGTCGTTGTCAATTGTCATTACGAGGAATAATTGGTCCGAGTTTACCAATTTAACTCCTCTTCAATAAGGAATATCACACCAGATTGATTTGAAATGGAAGATTTTCCACAGAATTCCAAATGCAATAGTCTGGTGGTGTTTGTTTGTCCAATATTTTGGAATATCAAAATTTTGAACAAACCAAACATATTTCAAAATTTTCAACATTTACACTAACACACTCTAAAATTTTCATAACTTTTCACAAATCACAATAAATCTCAAAATCCAAAAGATTTCCAAAATTTTGAGAATATTATCCAAAATTTTGGCAAACACCACTATAATTTTGAAATGCATTGTTATTTTTTCCAGAGAGACAGTGGTAGACATATATATATATAGAGAGAGAGAGAGAGAGAGAGAGAGAGAGAGAGAATGTCATATTTGCAAACTAAAATTTTCATTTTATGGAAATTTTAATAATGTGTAAAAATGTGGTAATAAAATTAAAATATGAGAGAGAAATTTAAACTAATTAAGAGAGGAAATAGATTAAAAAAAACACAAGATTTAAGTGGTTCAACTAATAAACCTACCTCTATCGTGGGAAGGCTCAACCCAGAGGCATACTTGTATACTTATTAGTATAAAGATGAAATTGTAAGTTTTATTTATAAGCTCTTGATTACAAGAGCCAACATTATATGAGACTCTAAGAAATTGAGATGAATTAGAGCTTTATTAAATTTTGAGAGAAAGTAGTGAAAAAGTAGAATTTTATAAGAATAGGTGAAAAAATAATAATAATAATCTAAATGAAGTTGTTATGTTTATTGTAATGAGAAGAGATGATTTAATGAGGAAAGATAAATTATTTTGAAGTCATTTTATTATTATTTTCTTATCAACAATTTTGAGTTAGTTATATTTGCGCATCAAAATTTGGGGAGTTTTTAAAAATTTAGTATATAGGAATTGGTAAAAAAATGAAGAGAGATAATTTGAGTAAAATTTTTTTATACATATTGATAAAAAGAGATGATTTGATAGGAAAAAAAGTTATTTTATAATTATTTTATTAGACTAAATATTATTTAGGATGGCCAAAATATTTGGCATGTAGATACTTATACTTAGGGTTGCGCACACATTGATGTGGTGGTTGAATCCTAACCTTAATTTGATTTTGATTGAATGGCCAAAATTTAAAGAATTGTAGCCCGTGCAATGCACTTGGGGCTTGTTCATTTGTAAAAGTATTCTAGAATACAAATGTATTCAACAAAATTTACAAACGAACATTCAAAATCTAAAAATTTCATAGAAAAATACTAATACCTTTTATACAATCTCTAACAACTTTTCACACAAACTACTATATATTTTTTTAAAAAAAATTATTACAAACCTTCAATCTCCATACTTTTTTACCTAACTCAAATACTTTTTTATTAAACAATTCATCAAATTGTCTTTCTCTATACATCTTTACAAACTATAATAAAAAATAAATATCTTTACAACTTTTCATTAACTTTTACAAAAAAAAAAAACTTATAAAACTTCGACCTCTAAGTAAATATACACAGTTCTATTAGTGTGCAGTGCATGCCGTACAAATTAAACACTTACGAAGGTACGTTAAATAATTGAATATCTTAAACTCAGATGGAAGAAAAGATCAACATAGTAGGGTATACTGAAGCTGAAAAACTTGCAGTTATATATATATGCATGACGTCTGCTGTTGATTTTGAAGTTGAAGTTTTCGTCCTACAGTAATGGACTTATTATATATACGCGTACGTAATAGCTAGCATCTTTGAAAACTTGATCAGCTATCTCGAATCTCATGAATAGCAGTTATATAGAGGCTTTATTAATCTATTGGGTGTAGAGATACTTTCTCAAGCATCGATGACCGAGGAAAATAAACCTCATCCTGGACTATTGTTAAGAGTTAAGAGTTAAGAGTTAAGAGTTAAGAGTACTTCAAATTCAACGTTGGCGACTATATAGGTCAAGCTAAGAAATAATAAAAAAAAAAAGACTACATGAGATCACAGCATTAGAGAAATAATAAAATCTATCTATTTGATCTATTACCTTAAATTTTTGAGATAAATGTTAAATTCACATTGTATTAGAGTCATAATTTTTAGTTAGAGATCACTTGATATATTTTACTCTAATTTTAATTAAATATTACATGCGTTGAATATCTGTCAGCTAAAAATAAGGAGCTGGCCCTCTTTGCACCCAAAGTCTTTATGGAAATTTCAAAATTATTTCAAAATTTTGATTTTGAATAATTTACCTCCTACTCTATAAATTCCTTGTGAAGTCGTCCAAAAGAAGTAGGCAAGCCATTATATATTTTATTAAAGCCTCACTTGAGAGATAAAATCCCTTAGAAATTCCTGAGGATAATTAAATCCAATCAATTTCAATTACTATTAAAACCAACCTTCGTGTGAGAAGATTTTAGAGTACTTGAAGGAATTTGGTTGTTGGAGTTTTCGGTGTTTGCAGAATAAGGTCATTCTTTAAGAATTCATAAAAAGAATTCCAAAAAATTGAAAGTTAATTACAAGGAGCAGGTCTAAATTGAATTATTTAGATTATTATATGAGTAGTCAGAATCAAACAACCGAAGGTTGTAATATCGTGTAAGATTTTACTTTTTAATAAATTTCTAATAAATGTTATCTCAAAATAATTTTTCTTTTCAAAAATAATTCAAAATTTTTTCGCTTCGTCAGCAAAATTTATAAAACTTTGACCTCTAAGTAAATATACACAGTTCTATTAAAACCTTATCATTTTTTTACATAACGAAAATCCCTCGAGTCTCGAGGATATCGTTCCTTGCCGCAAGTAAAGCTGATAAACGTCCATTGACATCGAGGTTTCTTTTTCACGGTACTTTGACAGTTTGACTAATCAATCCATGTGGAGTACTGAGTAGTCCATTTTGCCCCGTTGATTCTCACAGCCTAGTCACCAGTCATACCACTTTTCTTCCAACTGATGACGTTAGCTCCACTAACCTATCCTCCGGCTGATCTATATGCATTCGTCATCGAAGGACTCCTTTACGTCTCTCCTTAGCACCGTTATTTATAGCATATTTCACTCGGATGATCGGCTACGCAATTTCCTCGTATCCAATCAACACAGGGAAAAAGAAACCCATAAATATGTTGGAGGATCATGGGGAGAAACAAGAACAAGATCGAATGCGTGTTATACCACTAAATTGTAACTTTCTAAGAAGGTGGATCCGAGCTAGCTTGGGCAGGCGTTATAAATTTTGGATGACATACAGCAAGATCATACTAGCTCCCCAAAAATTAGAAAAAATAAAAATAAAAATAAAACCCGAATGTACTTTCCTTGCAGGGAAAACTATCAGAGTTTCAATATTTGAAAAATCTTTAAATTGCTAACTTTTGAATCATTCCGGCTGCCAACCCGACTAGCTTGAGTCCGATAATTATAGCTATGATTGCGTCATGCATATTTATGACTAATTACTGATTTTAATATGTGCTTAATTACACAGGAATGAGTTTGAAAGTACTGCATCTGTTTCTTTCCATATGGGATTGTTCAAGATAGTCACCGCCTCACCTGCCAGGACACACTTTGCATTTGAAAACAGATTATCAACTCTAACAATTCAAAGTTTTCCTTGCTATTTGGAGTGGAAGATTCATTCTGTAGTGCAGGAGGTCGTCGAGGTTGGCAAGAAGATGTATAGTTGGAAAACTATTCATGTCCGTAGAGGTACAAATGAGGCTGCGCACCACCTCGCTTGTTGGACCGCTGCCAAGTTTAGTCTAAGTAGCATTTTCCGTAGTTGTGAGCATGTTCTTGATGTTCTTTAAGTTGATGTTTGTTTGTTTGGGTACTTGGAATAAAATGAGGTTTTGATTATAAAAAAAAAAAACAGATTATCAACTTAATTAGCTTTCCAGATTGACAATATGCATCGAATCAGAGGCCGGCCGGTTTCCCTCGTCAGCTGCAGTATAAACAAGTTGTTGATGACTGCAGGATTCAAATATCTTTAATTAGACTCACTGACTCAGCACAAGATTTCTCTGCGCACGTAAAACAAATCATATTAATACTGCCCGACAAAACAATTGGATAATGTTAAACTCAGATGGAAGAAAGATCAGAGTAGTAGGGCATAGTCAAGCTGAAAAACTTGGTCAATTTATATATGTATGATGTCTTCTGATAGATTTTGAAGTTGAAGTTGAAGTTTTCTTCCTACATTAATGGACTTCTTCGTACGTAATAGCATCTTTGAAAACTTGAAAAGCAGTTGTATAGAGCATTTACTAATATATTGGGTGTAGAGATACTGTCTCAAGCATCGATGACCGAGGAATACAAACCTCATCCTGGACTATTGTTAGAGTTGAAGACTTCAAATTCAACATTGGGACTTTTGGGATAATATATAAAATCTATCTTTTTTTTTTATTAGTTTAACTTTTGGGATAAATTTTAAATTCACACAATATAATAAATTAATACCTTCGGTTCGGGATAAATATTTTATTTTAATTATAATTAAATATTGTCTGTGTTAGACTTTCTAATTAAATGAAAATAATTAGAAAGTTCCACACATGTGAAAAGAAATATTAATAAGGTCTCTATGAGAGCATCATCTAATTCCCTAAAACCAACTAATTAAATAAATGACTTTTTACATACTCAGAAAAAAAAAAATGACCTTTTACATAAATAAGGTATAATTATATTCTTTTCAATAGACAAAGTATGGCGTGAGTCTGTTTGGGCAATCTCTTTGAGGCGGATCCCTTTGGCTGGTCCTGCGAAGTTGATTCGTTTGATTTTAGAAGCAGACGTGCAACTGAGCCTGGATAAGCGGAATTTGAGGCCTTTTATTCTTAATGCTGCGCTGGTTCACGAGGAATTTGGTGGTTCACAGCGGGGGGAAGGTGGACACTAAGCATGATTGACTCGGTGAGGAGTCTTTTTTCTGAGCACTCTGTTGCTTGGGCTGAGGTAGACAGTTTGGCACATAGGAGATGGCAACCACCTCAGCCAGGTTGGCTGAAATTGAATATGGACGTCGCTATCTGTCCGTTTGAGTCTTTCATGGCAATTTCCATGCGAGATTCTTCTAATTCTTTCTGTATGACATACACAGAGAACGTTCTGATGCTATGGACCCCTTGGTTGGTGAGGCTTTTGTCTCGGTGGAGGCAAAGTTGATTGCTAGGAGGCATGGTTGGCCTCAGGTTGTGTTCAAGAGTGATTCTCTTGTGCTCTGTAATGCGATTCTCTTGACTGGTCTGTCCCCTTTCTGGACGATTGCGAATCTGATTGAGGATATTAAAACCAGATTGGAGGAGTTTTCGGAGTGGAAGATAGCTTCAGTTCCCCGGAAGTGCAATAGCATGGCCCATTTGTTGGCTGGTTGGGCGGCCAGAGTTGGTGTTTTTGGATTTTGTTTTCCTTCTATTATTCTCGAGCATATCTAAGTTTTTGATAGGCCGGTTTCTGCCTAGTTTTTAATTGGATGAGTTTATTCAGCAAAAAAAAAAAAAAACTTCTTATATACAAGGGATCAGTGACAGATCTGACTCTGATCAGACTGCAATTCCTGATGACGAACGGTTAAGAAAATGATCCAAAAGAAAAAGGATAATGGGAAGATAGGTATAAAAGAAGGTAAGCACAAAATGAAAAAAAAGGTGATAATACTCAAGAACGAACTTCATTGTTATTTTGAGAGCACAAATAAGAGGGAGGCTAACTTAATCCTCGAAGGATTTAATCCCCGTTGAAGGGAAATTTTTGTCTGTGATTGTGCAAGAAAGTCTTTGGTCTTCAAATGGGGCGCATTAATTCTAAATAGATGTCATAAATCATTTGGTTGATTAGTCTTGATTCATCAAGATCTCTATATTGACAGTTCTACTAGATATTTAAAAGTAATATTAAAATATTAAATATAAATAGACATACAAATTTTTTCTTCTAGTGTTTTCCAGGCTTATTTTTCTATAAAGTGAGGTATATATCTCATATTTATATATACACAGGGAAGAAAGTAGAAACCAAAGGGGCACATCCACATAAATCTTAAAACTTAAAAATTAAATCTTCCCCCAATAAATTTAAAAAATATATGAAAAATTATGAATTTCTCCATACTTACTTTTCTTTTTCTTTTTTCGCAGAAAATGAATCGTTAGTTAAATTTTCGGAAGAAATTGAATAAAGAAATTTGCTTCCTCTTGTCCAAACAATAATGGGCAATAAAGTTGACACAGAAAGGAAATTGACTATGATGGCACTAAAGTTGGGCCCAATCAAGCCTTATATACCCGATGGCCCGTGGATAAATTCAGAGCAGCACTAAATAACGTGATCTGTGGCTCTTGTATCGATGATCCAAGAAGCATTCGTGTGATGAACATTAAATTACACATCTTCTGTTATACGTATAATTTATTAGAATATCCAATGGAAAAGACAAACACAATTTAAAGCAAACGCAACGAAAGACAAACAAACGAACCTCTCCGCTGCTGTTGCCAAGAAAAAAAAAAAAACGAACCTCTCCGCTTTAATTATCCCGAACCGCGCCCACCTTTGTAGATTGTCGATGATCTGGGTTGCATCTTTCTGCTGCGTGCGTACCTGCATGCAGACGTGAACATATTTTGCACTCGGAAACCTTCACATTATTTCAAAAGAGTTAAAACTAACTACGAGACATGCACAGAGACATTGAACTAATATTTAGACGCAGTCCAATTGAATATACGAAAAATTTTTATAAGTGATATGCTAATTTATTGAATTAAGGCGACGTAGTTGATTGGGAGTTGCCCAATAAAAACGTAACTAATATAGTTTATTAGGACAGTTAATCATTGATTACTTTATTGAATAGATTACACTACTCTGACTACTATTCATTTGTTGATTACTGTCTTGTTATTAGCAATTGTCATTATGAGGAAGAACTGGTTTGGGTTTACCGATCTAATTCCTCTTCAATTCTTAAACTATTGCAGATAAAGATCCTTTATAATTTTCTATCTAAATTGTGCGGTGCAATTCAAAGAAAGACAGATACAAGAAATGGTTGAATATTAACCTTTAATTTTCATTGAATGGTCAGAATTTAAAGAATTGTACTTGTGCAATGCACTTAGGTATTGCGAAGGATATTGGTCCTTACTTACATCTACACTAACATCAAGGTTTCTTTTTCATGGTACTTTGACTAATTTTTTTTTTGGCTGAATAATATCAAGAGATTATCATTGCATTAAATTAAGAGTACAAGATATAATAAAGATCAAGAAACAAAAAATTTAAGCACGACTATGTACTTTGACTAATCAATCCATATAGGAATCGTCCATTTTGCGCTGTTGATTCTCAGAGTCTAGGCCCTGGTCATTCCACTTTTCTTCCAACTGATCATGACATTAAGCTCCACTAACTTATCTCTTGACTCTGTATGTACAATATTAATTAGTCATCCAAAGGACTCCTTTACGTCTCTCCTTTACACCATTATTTATAGCATATTTCATTCGAATGATCTGCTACGCAAGTTTCCTCTTATCCAAGCAACACAAGAAATATGTTGGAGGATCATGAGGGGGAGAAGAAGAAGAACAACAAGAACAGTCATGTACGTGTTATTCCACTAAATTGTAATTAACTTTCTAAGAAGGTGGATCCGAGCTTGGGCAGGCGTTATAAATTTTGGATGACATACAGCAAGATTATACTAGCTCCCCAAAAATTAGAAAAAATAAAAATAAAAATAAAACCTGAATGTACTTTCCTGCAGGAAAACTATGTTGCAGTTCTAAATTTTGTGCTTTTTCCTGATTTCATAGGAAAAATCTTTAAAATTATAGCTATGATTGGTTCATGCATGATTTATGACTGATTTTAATATGTGCTCACACACGCAACTTGAGGATTAATGCGTTTGAAAGTGCATCTGTTTCTTTCCATATGGATTGTTTCAGGTAGTCACCGGCCAGGACACACTCTGCATTTGAAAACAGATTATCAACTTAATGAGCTTTCCAGATTGACAATATGCATCGAATCAGAGCCCGGCCGGTTTCCCTCCCCAACTGCAGTATAAACACGTTGTTGATGACAGGATTTCAAATATCTTTTTAGACTCGGTACAAGATTTCTCTGCGTACGTAAACACATATCATATTAGTGTGCAGTGCATGCCGGACAAATTAAACACTTACGAAGGTACGTTAAATAATTGAATATGTTAAACTCAGATGGAAGAAAAGATCAAAATAGTAGGGTATACTGAAGCTGAAAAACTTGCAGTTATATATATGCATGACGTCTTCTGTTGATTTTGAAGTTGAAGTTTTCGTCCTACAGTAATGGACTTATTATATATAAGCGTACGTAATAGCTAGCATCTTTGAAAACTTGATCAGCTATCTCGAATCTCATGAATAGCAGTTATATAGAGCCTTTATTAATCTATTGGGTGTAGAGATACTTTCTCAAGCATCGATGACCGAGGAAAATAAACCTCATCCTGGACTATTGTTAAGAGTTAAGACTTCAAATTCAACGTTGGCGACTATATAGGTCAAGCTATGAAATAATAAAAAAAAAAAAAAAAAGACTACATGAGGTCACAGCATTAGAGAAATAATAAAATCTATCTATTTGATCTATTACCTTAAATTTTTGAGATAAATGTTAGATTCACATAGTATTAGAATCGTAATTTTTAGTTAGAGATCACTTGATATATTTTACTCTAATTTTAATTAAATATTACTTGCGTTAGATATCTGTCAGCTAAAAATAAGGAGCTGGCCCTCTTTGCACCCAAAGTCTCTATGGAAATTTCGAAATTATTTCAAAATTTTGATTTTGAATAATTTACCTCCTACTCTATAAATTCCTTGTGAGGTCGTCCAAAATAAGTAGGCAAGCCATTATATATTTTATTAAAGCCTCACTTGAGAGATAAAATCCCTTAGAAATTCCTGAGGATAATTAAATCCAATCAATTTCAATTACTATTAAAACCAACCTTCGTGTGTGAAGCCTTTAGAGTACTTGAAGGAATTTGGTTCTTAGAGTTTTCGGTGTTTGCAGAATAAGGTCGTTCTTTGAGAATTCACAAAAAAAATCCTAGAGGGTTGAAGGTTAATTGCAGGGAGCAAGTCTAAAGTGGATTATTTAGATTATTGCATGGGTAGTCAGAATCAAGCAACTAGAGGTTGCAATATTGTATAGGATTTTACTTCTTAGTGAATTTCTAGTGGATGCTATCCCGAAGTGGTTTTTCTTTTCAAAGGTAATTCAAAGATTTTTCACTTCATCAATAAAATCTTTGTCTCTTATATGATTGATATTTATTTTATTATTCTGCTGCTTATTTTGTTGATCAAGTTAATATTTATTTAAATGAAAACAAGACAATTTTAGGACTTATTCTAAAATTGTTATTGATTTTTTTGTTGATTGAGTTAATATTTATTTAGATCTAGACAAAACCATTTTAGGACTTGTTACTTGTTCTAAAATTATTATTGATTATTTTAATAAGGTCTAAATAGGATTTTTCAGGTACGTGGAAGTAGAGGCCCAATTACCATACCAGAGTGGCCCATGATACAGTTTTTGTTATTTCTTTTATCCTCTGAGGCTTACATTTTGAAAGAGGGAAGCCCATGGAGTGAACATGCAAGTTGCTGCCGATAAATTTTTTAAGGGAAAATTACATGAAGCTCACTAGGTTTTAGCCTAATATCAAAAGTCTTATTGGGTTTTAAAAAAAATCTCAAAGCCCACTGAGTTTCTCATTTTAGTATGAAAACTAACTCAAGCCAACTCCATTACTAGAGATAATGGAGCTCAGACCACTTAAGTTAAATTCCAGGGCTAAAATGAATCGTTGGCTAACACGTGTCTAAAATTTCTTGTCTACTCCATTCGGTTTCTCGTCTGTCACATCGTATGTCATGTGAAACAAAAACTAACTCCAACGTGACATGCGTCATGACAGACGGGAAACCCAATGGAACAGACAGGGAATTTTAAACACTGACAACCATCGATTGGTTTTAGCCCTAACATTTAGCTATGGCAGACAAGAGATCGAATGGAGCAAATAAGGAATTTTAAACACGTGGCAGACAACGATTGGTTTTAACCTAGCATTTAGCACAAGTGGACTACGCTCCATTATCTCTAGTAACAGCATTGGCTTGAGTTAGTTTTCATACCAAAATAAAAAACTCAGTGAGCTTTGAGATTTTTTAAAAAACCTAGTGAGGCTTTTAATATAGGGTTAAAACTTAGTGAGGTCGGTGTAATTTTCCCATTTTTTAAAATGTATTATTGTAAAATGTTCCCAATTTTGTTTGTTTTTTGCTTGGCTTGTATCTTTTTGGAGACATATATGTATTTATAAGGGGATGAAGCTCTAGCATCTTAGCCAAGTATGTCCGAACAAAAATGTAAGTTATTTCTCATATTTTGTCAAATATTTAAGGTAAGCCATAATATTTCAATTTTTTAATATTTATCGGTGGTGGGCTGAGCCCTTGCTAGCCTGTTTTTGCAACATTCATCATTGTACTTGTGTGTGTGTGTATATACATAGCAACTGATTAGTAACAATAATAACTATTGGAAATATTATGGGAGCAACATCTTCGCTAAAACTAACTAAATAAATGACTTTTTACATAAATAGGGTATCATATTCTTTTCAATAGACAAATTTATAACATTTTCTTATCAATTTACTTCTGCTCTATACAAGGGATCGGTGACAGATCTTTATATTGCAGTACTACTAGATATTTAAAAGTATTTTAAAAATTAAAAAAAGTATTAAATTTAAATAGACAAACAAAATTTTGTTTTCTAGTGTTTCCAGGCTTATTTTTCTATAAAGTGAGGTATCTCATATTTATATATACACAGGGAAGAAATCAAAGGGGCAATTCCACATAAATCTTAAAACTTAAAAATTAATCTTCCCCAAAAAATTTAAAAAAATTATGGAAAATTATAAATTTCTTCATAATTACTTTTCTTTTCTTTTTTCGCAGAAAATGAATCGCAAGTTAATTTGTGGGAAGAAATTGAATGGAGAAATTTGCTTCCTCTCGTCCAAACAATTATGTGCAATAAAAATCAGAGATCCGTATTTAAGACATGGACGGTAAGTTGACACAGAAAGGAAATTGATGGTGATGATACTAAAGTCAGGCCCAATTTGACCTCACAGGTTGGGCCCAATCAAGCCTTATATATCCGATGGCCCGTGGAGAAATTCGGAAGCTGCACTCGTAACTTTGAATACGAAAGCAAAATCGCAGGTAACCAAAACCGATCCCCACGATCACACGGTTTAAAGGCATTAGGCAAAACCACCGATAGATAAAAGCCTAGTAGCATGAAAATCAGAACGTTGGAAAGGGGTGGGGGAAAAGACCACATCTATAGCCGTGGTTTTCTAATGCCACAGGGCACAAGGTGAGGCTTGAGAGATCAAAGAGAGAGGACATATTCCTTTTTCTTTCATCCACCACCAGTACTAAAGAAAACTAGTACATTCAAACGAATGGCTCTTAGTACGGGTTTGGATTCAGTCCATACCGTACGGGTCCAGACGCATCCAGACCTACAGTCTGAATTGAATTCCACAAAATGGATGATAGAGAGGCTGCCATGTCATTTAATGAGGCATCTCTGTCGTCGGCTCGGCTGAACTTCAGTCAGCATGCGTTTCTTTTGTCCCCACATCTGTATCGGTCGGACCACTATAATTTAAGTGCGACCACACCTCCGACCATTGCAGCGCGAACATGCATTTTTAGTTATTTTATTCCCAAATCACCCATTTGAAATCTCACTTTAAAGATATTCTCTCCTTTCTTTGAGTGAATTTCAAAAGTATTTGTTTAGCTTGTTGATATAAACTTTTTTGTTTTTCCTGCGTAAAGAAGTTGAGGAATTTGGGAAGAAATGTAGGGATTTGAGAGGAAGGTGGGTGAAAAACTTTTTGAAACGCAGAAGAATTTTGAAATGGGTGAAGGGGATTTTGAAGCAGTAGTTGTACTAGTCGGAAGTGTGATCTTACTTAAATTGTAGATACAACATAGTGAGAAATTCCTCATAAAGTTGGTTGTTTATGCTTCAGTAAGCAGAATCAAGTAATTCAGGAAATAACCAGAAAGAAATGGATTTCTTAAAGTTGGTATAACTCCATTGATGCCTACCTATTTGCGACTGAATGATAGTTTTCTCCCCTTCTCTGCTGAAGTTTCCTCTCTTGATATCTGACCGTAAGTAGTTTATCCAGCAGAGTCTGCAACTCTTCCCACATCTTAGTAGACCTAAACAAAAGAGAGAGGAAAGGGCAGGAAGATAAGAGCATGCACTATCAGAGGAAAGCATATGATCCACCCTAGATCATAAAACTTGATAACCATGTTTAAAACAGTGAAAATCTGCAAACCCATCTTTACAAACCACTTAAACTTTCTATCTCATCCTTTAAGCTTATATCCATTTGGTTCCATTAATAAACGGGTATCTACATGGTCTAGACGACAGAAAAACACAAGTAGGACTATGTAGTTTACCCGCTTGCTTTGGAAGCGCACGCCAATTTCCGTGGCCATATTTCTCAATGTAAGAGGTTAGAATCTAATCTTCTTCGGGAATCCACGGTCCCTTCTTTAGCCCCATCTTTTCACAGCAAGGAGCTCTCACCATCTTTGTTCTTCAAGTAGTACTCTTTTGAAATGTTTCTCTAATTCTCCCTTCCTTTCTATTTCGAATGAGATCGTAATTGAGCTCAGAATAGTCCGAGGCCCCCCCTCAACTTGCTGTGCCTGTGTTCCTTCTCCTGAGGCTCTGAAAGTTCTCTCATTTTCAAGTGGAAGCTGCCAAATCATTGACCCTTGGACAGAAGCCGCAGACAGCAGAACTTATATAGTGTGTGAAGCAGTGAAGGTATAACAAACTAATTGTTTTATAACCTAATGAAACACAAAATTGAGGATAAAATTGTTAAATGTAAGTCACAGATTACCTTTCTAATTTTTCTTTCTCTTCAATGCAAAACTTTAGTTTCTTCTAGAGTGTATCCAATTCTGCTTGGTTTTGAATAGCCTGTGATAAAAAGAACTTAAGGTACTTAATGTTATACGAATTTTTTTCTAGAAAATAAGACAAATTTGAAATTGAAAAAAAAGGAATTGAAGCATTCCCAAAAGCTCAGAAATTACTTGAAGCAGCTAACCTATACAGTAAACATTTCACATGAGATAGTTTTGTTGTTAATGATGATAACATGCTAGTTTCATTTTTTTTCAGTAGTAGTAATAATTGTAGCTAACTTGTACCGTATATATGTTTTAATGTTCAATATTTTCATTTTTAATTTTTTGATGTAGTGGCTTAAGTGTCGTTGCTATGTTGTTTTTTTAGGTTAATTTTGAAGTTCGAATTTTGTTTGGTGGTGAGTTTATTCAGGTAATTTGTATCCTAAAACCATATTAGAAATTTAAAAAATGATCCAGCGGATTGTTGGTTGATGTTAGAAGGTGATTTTTGTGAATTATTAGAGATTTAAGGTTTTTAAAACTATTAAGAATGAAGCTATTTTGTAATATTTTTAGAAAATGCAGTTTCGGAATATTCAATTGCTACTTTTCAGTCTCAACAAATAATACGGTATGGGTATTTTAAAATTTATAATGTTTTTAGTCTTTAATTTTTAATATTTTAACTCTAAAATATTTTTACATTACGTTAAAAAAAAAATTAAATGCCATTTTTTCCTTAATTAAAATTCTGGTTCGGCGAATGTCCGCAGGCCTAAAGTGTTTGAATGGTCCAACAAAAGAAAAGCGTCCATAGTGTCACATGCACGGCAATTTCCAGAAAGGATATTATAATCTCCATTTTGAAAAAGACAAGAAACAAGAAATATAATAGATATATTGCAATTGATTCCAAGGCTGGGGGTGGGAAGTCCTAGACAGGCCTTCGTAATCGCATATGCAGTGTACTGGGAAAAGAGACAGGGCAAGCGATTAAGGCAAAAAAAAGTGACTTACACGTTGCAAGGGAAAAAAGCCCCTTTGAATGACTTACACTGTTTGTCATTCGTCATGTGTTTCGTTTAAATTGTGCTTGTCTTCCATTGGATATTCTAATTTATAACAGAATATATATAATTTTTAGAATCCACGGACTCTAATAAACTTACGCACGGGTTTAAATCGGTACCATTTAAAACTATAGCTGATGTAGCCCAAGCCCACAAAATTGACTCTGACCAGTGATCAGGATGCAATGGCATGTTCGCACACACGTGTTGTTTCGTACTCCAGTGTTAGTGACCATAGATAGGTTGGCTTGACTTGACACGACTGCTCAAATGCATCATCCATTGCTGAGAATTCGAAATAAATCTTTTTCTTTTTCCTATTGTTGTGCAAAAAAACGCAATTCTTTGAAGCCGGCTAGGTCATTTTTTTTAAAAAAAAAAAAATTAATTTGTGTTATTCATTTGAATTTTTGTTTGTTTCTGATCAGAAGGCGGGCACGGGTTAGTTTCAGTTTCTTTTTAATTTTGATTAATTTATTTTAGCTTTTAACGCTTTAGGTTTTTTTAATTTCTTTCATTTGTGTTTCGATTTTAATATCATGCAAGTTTTAGCCTTTTGATTGTTTTAATTAAGATGAATTTTATTGACTACTTTTTTAGTCTGACGTGAATTTAAATGGATTATGTGACTTAAAATATGTGTTGAAAGAAATACGTAAGTGATGTTCGTTTATATATTAGTTGTGACGTGATATTCTGTTAAATTTTTAGTAGGAAGTTGATGAAGGATTTTTTTAATAATTTAATATTGATTGTGATTGAATTAATTTTTTTAACGACTATTTAAAAAAAAGAATAATTCATTAACCGTTTAAAATTTGTGTTTAAAAATTTAATTAAATATCACTGGCAGAGGATTTTTAATGAAAAATTGAAAAAGTTCCAAAGATGCCTATGAATTAACCGACACAAAACAAATATCTAAATAGGTCTTGGCGGTCCTTCCTAGGCCACACGTGCTTCTATAAATATTGGCTAAAATTGCCACCATTATAGAAAAGTCTAAATTCCGGCTTGTTTGCTTGTTCTTGACCAAAAGAGAAAACAAGCACCTAATTTTGTCCTCTCTTTACATGGAATAATTAATATATATATATATATATATATAGGAATACAAATAATTACATAACCATTTTTCTTAATTATTTTTTTTCTACTGCACTAATATCTGTTAATCCAATTTGCCATGCACCCATGCAGGAATAATAGCAGAAGAAAAAGATAAATGCAAAATGTGTAATTGAAAGATAACGTGGAGAGAAAAGAAAAAAGAATAAAAAGAGACAAAGGTATAACTCCCAGAAAATCTATGCCTACAATAAAAAAAAATTGTTATATTTTATATTTTCTCTTTAATATTATCTTTAACATGGTCACTTTCAATAAGTGGTTTATAGGTGAACAAATTAAAATTAATCTTTGAAAAAATAGTTTTAAAAAATTATTTTTTATGTAAATAAAATAAAAAAAATCCTTCATTCTTGGTCTTCAATTTCGTTCGTATTGATTGTTTTGACGAGTTCCAAGAGTTAAGGCTACGCCAAGCTCATCGGGTCGTAACAAGCAAAAACAAAAAACGGAAAATCAGAAGGGCACGTACGCTATGGAGTTGGAGCTGTCACACGTGCACATCACAATTGATGCCCACTTTGGCAAGCAAGTGACATCAGGTTGAGACAAGTGCGAACGGAGGAATTCAACGAACGAAGTCCCTGGGCGTTGACTACAGAGAATAGAGTGCATCCTCAATATTAAAAAATAACTTCACATGTTTTGACTAAAAAACAAAAATAAAAAAACCAAAGAATTTTCAACAAAAATAAAAAAATAAAGAACTTCACAAATACCCTAAGTGGGCCGACAAGCAATTTATGGCTTTTAGTTCTGCGGTCATCGATAACGTGCCGCCGTGTCATGGACCAAGTCAGAATCGCAGGCTGGTTTTTTGTTTTTTCTTTGTTATTCTATTTATTGGAAAATTAGTTAAAATCACACATCCCCACTGATTCCACCCAGGCCCAGCCCTTAAATGCAGAGATCGGCAACCTGGAGGCTAAAGAATAATTTGAGGTGCTAAGACGTGTCTTATATTAAAAAACTGGGAGAAAAGACGTCGAACTACAAAAAAAATTCTCAGATTTTTTTGAAACAAAATATTCTATAACCAAATATCATTCTTAACACTACATAAAAATAACTAAAACACGCATACCAATAAAGTTAACATCACAAAGAACAACTTCTAACAAAATTCAGAGAAACAAAACTACAATGATAGTAGAGTACACTGTAGTAGTAGAGGTAGAGCGGCGAAACAGAGGCAAGAGATGGCGACACTTTTTAGAGGTCTGAAACTTTGCAAGTAAATCCAAGATCGAGAGGAGGAGCGGAATGCTTCCTGAAGAAAGAAAGGAATTGCCTAGGATGCTCGCCACTATAAATACATTTTACATCCTTTTTAGAGTAAGGATGTTATCTTCTAATTTTGTAAAAACTAATAAATAAATCATTCATTTACGCTCAAATATCGTTTATAAAAATCACTTAGAACCGTGTTTGGAGTTCAAATTTCAATAAAATTAATTTTGTGCTTTTACAGAATATTATCCATTTAGGTCGAAAAAAGTCTTTTTTTTTTTTTTATCAGGTCGAAATAGTCATTCGAAAGTACATGTTCGCCATTCAAATGGGGCTTTTTTTCCCTTGCAACAGTGTAAATCACTGTTTTTTTTTTTTTGTCTTATTCAGCTTGCCCTGGCTCCTTTCCCAGTACACTGCATATGCGATTACGAAGGCCTGTCTTGGACTTCCAAGCCTTGGAATCAAAACATCAATCGCAATATATCTATTATATTTCTTGTTTCTTGTCTTTTTCAAAATGTAGATTAAAATATCGAAATTGCCGTGCATGCGACATTATGGACGCCTCTCTTCAGTTGGACCATTCAAACAGTTTTGGCCAGCGGAATATCTCCATAAATAGGCAGCGAAGGCCTCGGACTATTCTGAGTCAATTACGATCTCATTCGAAAAAGAAAGGAAGGGAGCATTAGAGAAACGTTTCAAAAGAGTACTACTTGAAGAACAGAGATGGTGAGAGCTCCTTGCTGTGAAAAGATGGGGCTAAAGAAGGGACCGTGGACTCCCGAAGAAGATCAGATTCTAACCTAGAAATATGGCCACAAAAATTGGCGTGCGCTTCCAAAGCAAGCGGATAAACTACACAATCCTACTCGTTCTTTAGATTGATAATGACAAGTCACATCACTACCAAAGACAAAAGAAAAGTTAAAGCCATCGATCCTGCACCAGGTAAAACATATCCTGGGGTTAAAGTCTCCGAAATCCATTTCCCCCCTGCGGTGGGGGATACCATTTTCTTGTGTTTACGTACCAGATATTAGTTCAACATTTCATGCCTTTCAAAGGCCATTACAGTTGTGCTAAATAGGTCCGTTTGTTCTCCTTCTATTTCATAAGATAACATAATTGGTGTCATATAGAGGTGTAAGTCCGGTCCGGCTACCAACAGAGATCTGGCTTCAATTCCATCACCGGTTTCGGAAAGTTGAGGTTCATAGCTTTCAAGAACCAAAATCGAAGGTGGTTTTGGAGTTCTTCCAAAGGCAGAACTAGTAAGTTTCTATTGGTTCAACGGAAAATCGGTTCTATTTATTTAAAAAAAAAAAAAAAACTTAATATTTTAAATAGAACGACGTCATTTAATTTTTTTTATTATATATACATATACCGTGGATCAAAACGTCATTGCCACGGTTTTAAAAAAAAAATCTTAAGTCTCTTGTCTCCCTCCCCCCTATCCTTCGCGACACAATCTACACTTAGCACTCTCTCTGTTCTCTTACTCTCTCTCTCCCTCTCTCTCTGAGCTCCGTCTTCCCGACGCCGCACGTCAATGGTCAACCTCCGCTGCTCTCTCTCTCTATGTCTCGCTCTCTGTATGTCTCTGTCTCTCTCTATCTCTCTGTTGAACTCTCTCTCTAGTCTCTGTCCATCTCTCTCTCTATTTTAATTTTTAACAGATATGTTCTCCTTCAATGCACTCAGAAGAGGTTGTGAATCTGTTAGATCATAGATTTGTCATAGCACCTCAATTTTTTTCATTCGAAAGGACATGTTCGTCATTCAAAGGGGCTTTTCTCCCTTGCAACAGTGTAAATCACTGTTTTTTTTGTCTTGTTCAGCTTGCCCTGACTCTTTTCCCAGTACACTGCATATGCGATTGCGTACGAAGGCCTGTCTTGGACTTCCAAGCCTTGGAATCAAAACATCAATCGCAATATATCTATTATATTTCTTGTTTCTTGTCTTTTTCAAAATGGAGATTAAAATATCCTTCCTGGAAATTGCCGTGCATGTGACACTATGGTCGCCTTTCTTCTGTTGGACCGTTCAAACACTTTTGGCCTGCGGAATATCTCCATAAATAGGCAGCTAAGGCCTCGGACTATTCTGAGCTCAATTACGATCTCATTCGAAAAATAAAGGAAGGGAGCATTAGAGAAACGTTTCAAAAGAGTACTACTTGAAGAACAAAGATGGTGAGAGCTCCTTGCTGTGAAAAGATGGGGCTAAAGAAGGGACCGTGGACTCCCGAAAAAGATCAAATTCTAACCTCTTACATTGAGAAATATGGCCACGGAAATTGGCATGCGCTTCCAAAGCAAGCGGGTAAACTACACCGTCCTACTTTTACCAATCACATATCCTGTCATTCCACAATGACAACAAATAGGTTTGTCCTTAAGCTGATTTCCAAACTTTCTAGAATAAGATTTGCTCAGAAAAGCAACTTCAACATCACATGATGCCAAAGAAATTCCCTTATGCTCTCTGGTTTGAGCATAGATATCATTTAGACCATTCACAAGAAGGACTGAGTAGTTTACCCGCTTGCTTTGGAAGCGCACGCCAATTTCCGTGGCCATATTTCTCAATGTAAGAGGTTAGAATCTGATCTTCTTCGGGAGTCCATGCTCCTTTGTTTAGCCTCATTTTTTTCACAGCAAGGAGCTCTCACCATCTTTGTTCTTCAAGTAGGGGAATGGAGGGTTCGGTTATTGTCATTTGCAGAAAAAGTTATGGCCAGTCATGGACAACGGTTGAGATTAACTCTCCATGATCCAAAAGTTTTACGTGCTGTCATTTCAATTAAAATATTTAACCCGTTTCAGCTCAAATAACGAACCATTTCAGCTAAAAAACCAACCCATTTCAGCTCAAAAATATTGACCCGGGAATGCTCTTAGGTTTGGGATCTCTTCTTTGTCGCTGCCGTCGTGCCCTTCTCTTCCAGTAGATTTTTGTTTCATCTTATCGCAAGTGGTTCTGCCCAAGGGAGAACACGCACGGCTTCAATCAATCATTTTTTTTTTGTGTACGGCTCGCATTCTTTCTTTTATATTTTTTGGTTCTGTTTCATCCTGGCTGTTGGTTCTGCAATTCCAGTGGAGAACTATTGTCTTTACGCCAATCTCTTGTTGGTTTGTTTGATCTGTTTGTTGGTTTTGCTGTTTTGTTCCGCTTTGCTTTGCTTTGCTTTGTTTCGGTTTTGATAAGATGGTATTTATTTTCTGTTTTCTAGAATTTGGTGAGGTTTCAGCTAAGTTTGATGGTTCCAGATATGAATTTTAAACCAGGAGGAGGAGACTGGGGTCAAAGAATGCTTTGATTCTTGGGACGATTGGCTATTGGTTGTTCATAGCAGCAAATTTGAAGCCAACATGGTAATTATTGGTAATTTGGTCTTTCCCGTGCCTAACTAAGCCTGTACAATTCGTTGTTAGGGAAATGAGAACAGTGAATGTGATTGATAAATGGGTATACATGTATTCTAAATTAACCTTTTTTTCATTTGAACTGAATACTGTGGTTGAGGTTTGGAGTTGCTACTACATTAAGCATTGCATACATAATTTCGCATTGAAACTTAAATTTATTTGGGTCGTCTTCTTCCCAGCACAAAAAACATTGTGGACGTACTTTGGCGCCCACTTCTCACGTTTTTCATATATCTTCTGCAACCATTCAATGTGTTGGAGTTCATGCTCCTCAATCATTTTACTCTAATATTGTTCAAAGCCATCTATCTCATGGTCGAACAAAAGTTTCGACTAGTCTCTTTTAAAGCCTTTGTTGCTAAATAGTGGTCCCATATTGTTCAATACATTTTATGATATATGCCATGCACATAAAAAATGGTGTGTGTCTGGTAAGGCAGATGGGATTGCAGCTAGCATACCTGCATCTTGATCTATGAACAGAGATTTTGGAGCCTTTATATTCATACACTCAATGAATGTTTGAAATAGCCAATTGAATATTTGCGTCGTCTCATCAAACAATAAGCACACCCTGAACATGGTCGATTGTCTGTGATGATTCACCCTAGAAATGCTCCCAATGGCCTATTAATGTAAAACATAATAACATAAAACCTAATAAAAAATACTAACTATTAATCTATCAAAATATAAATCACAACCAAATAATATAAAACAATTAAATTAAATGTCCCCATTACCTGTGCTCGTTGTTCATCCTGTATGTGATGTCAAATGACACGAAGTCCCGAATATGGCATAGTTCTTTTACATGGAATGGTCTGACCAGAAAATGTTAGTAATGTGCTCGACTTCATCCATCATGATCCGAAAGAAGAACTCTAAATCTTTCTTTAGCTGATCACCAAACCAATTAACTAAGAACACCAGCTACACCAACCTCCATTGTCTTAGTTCTTATACCGTTTAGATAATTTTTGTAGTCTTGATGAGTGAAGCCCACATGTTGTCTACCCCCAGCTTGTGCCGCCATCAAGTCGTGGGCCAGTTTAGGGCGAATGCCTACTCTATCTGAAGCTATAGCCTCCGCACATTGCAACTCGCTCATGTGTCTTTGAGAACGGAGCTTGTGAACTTTTGAAGGTGTCGCCAACCCATGATTATGTTGCGACATCATTCAAAGATGAAATACTTTCTACTAGATTGCCGCCGAAAAGTACAACTTGCTAGGCACCCACATCTTGTATTTTGTCGTTCCCGCTTCACTGGCATAAGCAAATCCTTTTCTTTTTTCATCTCTTCTTTACTACAAACAAAAACTCTAATTATTCAATACCCATGTTCTCTATGCTTGAAACCGGTTTGTTTACGAATATTAAAGCCTTTGATTGTTACGTAATGATTGTACCAATCGTACACATTCTCGACGTCCTTCCACTCAAGGCTCCAAACATCTACTATCTTCCTGTTGTCTATTTGTACCATGTCACCTGCACGTACGAACCAAAGAAATGATTAAACAAGTCCTAATACCATTCAAGCCGCTCAAATAAAGAATAACCAACTCACCTTCTGGGTTAGAAGTACTACTAGACCCTCGTCTAGTGATATTAGGATTGATCCCTTCCATTTTAACCATATTCTCTGAGTATGCTTATAAGTACACTGCAAAAAATCATCGTACACATAAAAAGGTAAGCCATTTGGATAACAGCTAGGCATATAGAAGCTTAACAAAACATAGGGCACGAGAGTAGAGAAAACATCCTAAATATCCTAATAAAGTACCAAAATGAAGCGTCGTGGGTTTCTCTTATGGTTACCTACGTGGTGGACAAAATTTATAATATTTTAGTGGTTCTTTTATGGTTGCCTATTAGATGCACTGTGCAGCTGTTTGTTTTGCTTTTCTTTTTCTTTTTTATGAAAAGTTGCATATTATATATTGAGAACTACAAATAGAAACTACGATAGGACGAAAGAGAGAAAACAAACCACAAAAAAAACTAAAAGACAATAGCTCCTTATTTTTCCCTTTTTCTTGAACGTCCGATTCTTAAAAGCCAACAAATGTCTCATCGATTAAGGAAACTAACAAACTATTAACCTATTAATTTTTGTGCCATCCTGAAACCAAAGTGGCAAACTGCTCACCGGATGATCAAGTACTTACATGACCTGAATAGACAAGAGAGAGAGAGTTGGAATTCAACCTCCTCCAGTGAGCGAGTCAGGAATCAATATGAAGGAGGGCCAACTTTTAAGGTAAAATGACAAGAAAATTTTTTTACTACGTAATGTAAAAAAATGTCTTATAGTTAAAATATTAAAATTTAAGAACTAAAAATATTAAAAATATATTATATTGAAATACACATACCGTATTATTTGCTGAGACTATTTAATGGATCAACATGACTCCCAAATACCTCCACTCCCATTTTTCAATTGCTAAATCCTGTAGATGTAAACACATCTTTTTCAGATTTTGATCATCTACTTTACCTAATTAGATAACACCACAAGCAATATACCGCATCCAATAACTCATATTCTTTGAACCATGCCTCCAAAAAAGCCCTTATTTGTTTTCATATTGTTTCTTGGAAAAATCATACCCAAGTGGTTGACAAGGACATTTATCAAATACTTCTTACGAACTTAATCTCTAATCCCAACATCATATTCTTCAACGAGTTTACTTAACCTTAGGTCAACAACAATATCATTCGGACTAAATAAAATATTAGGTCTTTTCGAACTAGTAGTTGTCTCAGAAGTAGGAGTTATATTAGGAGTATTAGATAATCCCGCTGATTTTTTTTTTTTATCAAAAACTTATCCACTATCTAAATAAAACAAAACAAAATTCATCAATATAATTTCACAAATCACAACCTAAGGTCCTAATCACAATTTTACAACCTAGTCTTAATATTCATAATTTCAATATAATTTCAAAATTATATATTAATAACATATCAACCATTATCTTGATTAATATAAGTTAAATTTTACAGAATAAAAAAAATAAAAAAATACAAAAAAAATAAAATTTTAATGTCTTGCATTGGTGGCCCGGTTGGACCCCTTCCTCTGCCTCTGGTACTCCTCTATTGTTTTTGAAAGACTACCATGTGGTCTGAATCAATTGCCAGTCCACTTGGGCAATGCCAGGGGTGACCCACAAAGCTTTCTGGCTAAAGCAATATTAAAGTGTTCCATTTACTTTATGGAGATGTCGCTTTATACTATGAATGAGTTTCTTCAAATTGGTTTAGATTGCAGCACTAAAATTAAGGTGATGTGTTTTTTTCTTTTTTTAAATTTGAATTTGAATTTTATTTGTATAATCTAAATATCATATCACACGTATTTAAATATAATATTTTATTATTTTTTTTACACATATTAATTCCTTTTAATAATTTTTACACATATTTTTATATAATTTTAATACCACTTAAATATTCATAATTTTATTAAAATTTTATAAAAAATACGAAATTGAACATCACCCAAATATAATTGGTCACAGCTCAGGAAGGTTTTCGCTGAATTTAGGCCAGGCAAAGAGTAGGAAAATATAAAAGGAAGAATGAGAGCCGTACACAAAAAAATGATTGATTGAAGCCGTGCGTGTTCTCCCTTGGGCAGAACCACTTGTGATGAGATGAAACAAAATCTACTAGAAGAGATGGGACGACGGCAGCACGGAGAAGAGACTGACGAGATTGGTGTGAAGAAAAAGAGATCCCAAATCTAGAGTATTCACGGGTTAATATTTTTGAGTTGAAATGGGTCGGTTATTTGAGTTGAAACAGATAAATATTTTAATTAAAGTGACAGTATATAAAATCTTTAAATTATAGAGAATTAATCTCAACCCTACTCACGACTGACCATAACTTTTCTGCGAATGACAATAACCGAACCCGCAGAATGAATTCAGGACAAAGAGAATTTTGCAAAGGGATGCAAAGACACTGTCTAGATTTTAAAAACAACGTCCAATGATCAATATTTGACCACGCCATTTAACGACACTCCAGAGACAAAATTGCGGCTAGCTTTATTTGGCTTGGCTCAACCAAACCCAGTCACCTGTGTCTCTGATTTACGAAATGAATCAAACTCAGCCAAGTGTCTCCTTCTCTCTTCCGTCTCTCCTTCCTCCCAAGTTTTCTTCTCTCTCTTCAGAAGTCATCGTATTTTTAAAATTTCAGGTCTCCATCAGAGCATCCGTACAACAACTTTCCATTAGGAATCCGATTGCACTCTCTCTCTCTCTCTCTCTCTCTCTCTCTCTCTCTCTTTCTCTTTCTTTTTTTTTTCATTTCTATTCTAAGCTACTCTTAACTCTCTACCTTCAAACTTTTAGATCTGTATTTTTTCTGGACTCTCTACACAAGTTTTTAGATCTGCATTTTAGTTTGTCCAAGATTAGTGTTTTTTTAGTTCGTAGTTTATGAGGAGACTGAGGCAGGATGGTAGTCCTGAGAAAGATCCTGCTGCGAATTGCTCTGTGGCTGGACAGGAAAGAGGTCAACAGCGATAATGATAGGAGACGGATCAATATACGTGTGAGGGTTCCAAACCTCTTTAGTTTTCATTATTCTTTTTGGCTGCTTCTGGGTTGGCAAGCCCGATGAAAGAGAGGGAAGTTAATCAATTCGTCCTAGAGTAAGGTTATCTTTTTGTGGGTTAATCGAAAGCAAAGTCAAGAAATGTAAGAAAGAAGGGGTGTTGAATGCTATAGGCAGATCACAGAATGTATTTTACAAATATGGTTCGACTCCGGATGGTAGGATTTGGCTATGTTGGAATCAAAGATTAGTGTTTGTAGTTTTTCTAGACTCTCCACACTCAAGTTTGTCAAAGATTAGTGCCTGTAGTTTTTTAGATTGAGGATTTCAACTATGAAATTCAAGATAAAGAGTTGGGTGATGGAATTCCTGAATTAAAAGCGTCTGAAGAAAGAACGCTTAAGCTGAAGCTTCTAAGAAAAATCGAAAGTCGGGCCAATCGAAGAGAAGGGACAAGAAAGAGAGAGAGAGAGAGAGATAGTGGAGAAGAAAGAAAAAGACTACTGTGTTGACGTCGTTCTTCCTTGTGGGGAAGACCGAAGACTAGAGGGAGAGATGAGAGAAACGACGAGAAAAAGTCGGGAAACAAATTGGCTTGGTCAAGCCAAGTCAAGCCGAGCTGCAATTTTGTCTAGCGTGTCATTAAGGTGTTCGAATTTCTAAATTATAAAATAATTTTTCTCTGGTCTGATTTATTTTTTTATTATAATATTTATTTAAATTTTTTTTATCAAATTTTATAAAAAAATCTTTACTTTTTTTTATAAATTTTAAAATCTCTAAAATTTTTAACCTCTAAAAATTTCCTAACGCCTCCTAAATAACGTGGTTAAATATTTACTGTTGAATGCTATTTTTAAAATCGGGACCGTGTCTTTGCACACCTTCGTACAAACTGTCTTTGTGATCCCTTCCTTTCTTTTTCGAAAGGGATCCTAACTGAGCTCAGAACAATCCGAGGCTTTTGCTGCCTATTTATAGAGATATTCCGCAGGCCAAAAGTGTTTGAATGGTACAAGAGAGGAAAGGAGGACATGCACCCCTCTTAAAAAAAGACAAAAAAGAAAAAAGCAATATATTGCAATTAACTCCAAGGGCATCTTCGTTTTAAAATTTTTTTAAGAATTCTAATAATAGTGTGAATATTTAGGTGATATTCAAATTTTATTAGTATAAGTATAAAAGTTGAAAAAGGTTGTTAAAGTTGTATTGATGTGTATAAAAAAAATAATGATGAATTATATTGATATGTATGTAGGAGTAATATTAGGACTATAAATTTAGAAAGTTAAATTTAAATTCTTAAATTTTTAGGTAAACATGTCCCAAGGCTTGGAAGTCCAAGACAGGCCTACGTAATTGCATATGCAGTGTACTGGGAAAATAGCCAGGGCAAGCGAATATGACAAACAAAGTGGTTTACCCTGTTGCAAGGAAAAAAGCCCCTTCGAATGACGAACATGTCCTTCTGAATGACTATTTCGACCTGATAAATAAAGGTGACATTTGTTTTCTCAATATTTCGGAGTATGAAAAATTTCAGTAAAATAAATACATTCTAAAATTTTTAATTTTTACATATACATACTCTACCTTTCACAAACCTCAATAAATCTCAATAAAATAAAGATTTCTAAAATTTTGAGAATATTCTCCTAAATTTTCACAAATAAACACCCCTAAAATGACTATTTCAACCTAACTGGATAATATTCTGTAAAAGCACAAAATTAATTTTATTGAAATGTGATCTCCAAACACGGTTCTAATTGATTTTTATAAACCGGTCACGATATTTGAGCGTAAATGAATGGTTTTTTATTTTTTATTTTTTTACCAAATTACAAGATAACATCCTCACTCTGAAAAGGATGATAAAATTCAAGTGTCCGAAGTTTAGAGATTTTGAGAACCTCAAAAAAAGGCATATCTATTTGAAGAGACATTGACTCATATTTTCAATTAGCATTCTTGTGGACTTATCCGGATCCTCTGCGTAATCCCTTATTTAGCTTAATCACACTTGCATGTAATATTAATTTCCTAATTATCTTCAGAAATTTGAGCCTTAGAACCGGCAATATCCTTGCACTATTTGCCTCCAATTGGCTCCCAAACTCTGCACAACCAGTGAAGACCAACTCTTGTAGATTGTATTGGCCCTCCAATAAGGAAAATCCACTAAAACTCTCTAGTCCCACTCCAAAGCATTTATGAAAAGTTAGGAATAAATATACATCTGGTCTTGAAACTTTACATCAATTATTGATCTCAGATACTTGTACAATCTTTTAAAAAAAATTTCAATTTGAATGTTTTTTTTTTTTTTACATGTGAAATAACAGTTTTTTGTCTTTTTATTACTGTGACATTTTGGTGGGGTAAAATTATTATTTCAAAGATTAAAAAAATTAATTTTTGTTGAAATTTTTTTTAGGTTACAAGGAAAATTCGGGTACTCATTCACGTGCACCGAGCTTAGACGAACTTAGTCCAATATACGTACGAATTAGGTTTAACGCCACAACAAACCTTAGGCCGTGTAGCCCTCCCAAGCCGCACATGCAAGTTAAGTCCAACTTTTGCTGTGAGAATAGTCCTAAGAAATTATTTGCAACTAAGGGGATTCGAACTTGAGACCACAGAGGGAGCACACCCCTTAGCCCCAAGCCTCATTGAAATTTTAACTCATGATATAAAGTGTATAAATCAATACTTAATGAGTAGGATGTGACTAATTCTTCTTAGGACTACATGTTTGTTTTCAAAATTATTATAGAATATAAATATATTCAACAAAATTTGTAAAACTAATATCTAAAATCTTACACACAAACTCTAATACCTGTTCAAAAAAAATTATAACAAATTTTCTCTATACTTTTTCACCTAACTCCAATATTTTTTTATTAAACAATTACATCAAATCATCTCTCTCTATACTTTTAAACTCTAATCTACATAAATATTTACAATTCTACCAAAATCCTCCAATTTTTTATAAAAGGAACATCCAATTTACCTCAATTATTTGTCTCTTATCCTTCCTTCATAGCTCACGACTGTGAGAGGATATAAAGTGTACTTACCTTCATTTGCTCAATATTTTAGGGTATTTAAATTTCGAGTAAGCTAAATATATTCTAAAATTTTTAATATCAACACACACTTCAAAAGTTTCACAAATCCTATTAAATCTTAATATTCAAAAGATTCTCAAAATTTTGATAATATTTTCCCAAAATTTCCACAAGCAAACCACACCTTAACAGTAACGAGCATCTTCAGGCGTGGATTCCGGTCCTCTCAAACTTGGATTTACTTGCAAAGTTTGAGAGTGGCAAAAGACCTCTAAACTGTCGCCTATCTCTTGCCTTTTTTTTCCGCTCTACATCTACCGGCATTGTAGTTTCGTTTCTCTGATTTTTTTTTTTTTGTTTGAAGTCTTTTCTCCCATTTTTTTAGTTGGACAACTCGCAACGGCATATAAGACACGTCAAAGCCTCAAAATATTCGTTAGCCTTCAGGATGCCGATGCCTACATTTAAGGGCTGGGTGGGTGGAATCAGCGGATGTGTGATTTTAACCAATTTTCTAATCAAGCGGGGATTAATTGGTTTCCTCGATCTCACTGTCTTCATAATAGAATTAATTACAATCTACTCCGTCTAATTACTATTCGATTTTAAAATACTCTTATAAATTTTATCTTGTTATAATTCATCCCATAAATTGTACTTCTCATTGCAATTTTATCTTTCTACCACCGAAGTCATTATGTCAAACGATTTCTACTCTACGTAACAGACACATAAACTTCTTCTTACATGAAAAGATAAGTTTACTCTCATTTGAGTCCTCGCTAGCCTTTTACTATGCTTTTAGCAATTCGTAGAGTCAAAAAATAATATACAGTTAGCTAATTTTTTTTATTTTTTATTTTTTAAAAGATGACTCACTTAAAATTTAGCTGTTCAAATTTGTCTTTTTAAAGAAAAATGTCACTTGTCGTTTACGTGGGATTTGTCTCATTCGATATAGTAATTTCAGCGGGTTGAATGATGAAATCATAAGGAAAAGTTTGTGAGGGATGAGTTGCAAGTCAGAAAAATTTGTTAAAGTTTGTGAGATATTAAGAATCTAGCGATAGTTTGAGGAGACAAAGTGTAACTAACTCAATAAAATAATAAACAAAAAATCAATCTACGATTCTGACTTGGTCAATGAAACGGTGGCACATGCGATAACCGCAGAACTTAAACCCAAAAAAATTGGCCCACTTTAAGGTAATGGCCAGAATAGATGAAACCAGAATGAACTATTTCGGTTTTGGTATCCACCGGAACTATAATTTTCATTACGATTCCATTCCGTAACAAATTGAAATGGAATCCGAAAATTTTGTTTCCATTAGATATAAGACAGGGGATTGGTTTTCAAGAAATTTGTCTCAAATACATGAGGACCATAACGGGGATCAATCTACATTTACAAAGAGACATCTCTACTAATAATTCAGGATTCTTCGTGGTTCTACTTTCTTTTTGACAGAATGGAGGAGAAAGAAGAAGACAAAAGAAAAGGATGATTTCATATGCCTAAGCAGCCGGACATAATCTGCACCATCTACTACAGTCCGTTTACAGACAACATCTGATCAATTTCACCATTCTAGTTGTACAGATCTACAATTTTCTTCATGTAAGAAGGCATGTGCCTATCAGCCCTGCATGTTTTCGACCATTTCAAACATAAATAATTAACTAATATAGTGTATAATTAACTAAAGGTAATGCGACGGGAAGAAAGAGAAAGAGAGGAGTTGAGCACAAACGGAGGCGGCTGGTCAGCTGGAGCGAAGGCGCCGCAGCAGGGAGGGTGAAGGGCACGATTGACGGCTCACTACAGGAAAGGGGGGGGGGGGGGGGGGGGTGGGGTGAGGGGGGCTGGAACCTTTGAAAGACTGAGTCTTTCATTAGGTTAAGTAACTTAGGTCAAATTGAACCAGGTCATTTTTTTTTTTTAAACCCGTTTTGAACTCTGAAATTGTTTAAAAAGAAAATAAAACCAAAATCGGTTCTGAAATTTTTCTAAAATAGGATCTGGTTTTGGTCTATATCCCGGTTTGAACCGGAACATTGGCCCACCATTACTTCAAGGTCTACATCGTACATGTGAAGTTCTTTATTAAAATTGAGGGTGCTTAGTTAACCAAAAAAAAAAACTGTAGTCAACTCGCAGGTTCTTCGTTCGTCGAATACCTCAGTCCTCATTTAAAAAAAAAAAAAACCCTCAGTCCTCGCCTCAGTCAGTCAGTCACCTGTACCAGCCCGATGCCACTTGCTTGCCAACGTGGGCATCGACTGTGCTTGGCACGTGTGATAGCTCCAACCACATAACGTAATTGTCGTTCTATAATTTGGCCGCTAATTTTCTGTTTTTTGTTTTTTCTTGTTACGAACAGATGAACTTGACGCAGCCTTATCTCTTGGACTCGTCAAAACAATCAAGACGAACGAAACTGAAGACCAAGAGTGAAGGGTTTTTTAGTTAATTTTTTTTTTGTTCTAAGCGGGGTTTTTATTTAATTTACATTAAAAAAAAATCTTAAAAACTATTTTTTTCTTTTTCAAAGTCTAATTTTAATTTATTGGCCTATAAACCACTTATTTGAAATTAGTCGCTATAAGATTTGATATGATATTATCATTGTATCAAATATTCAGTTTTAATGTGAGATATTATCAATATCTCAAATATTCAAGTTTAAATGTATAAATACATTTTTTTATCATATTTTGTATTTTCTTTGATGAAGCCAAAATTAATCAGCATATTACAAAGTCCATATGGCTGAGAATCTGAGGGAACTGGGCGAGAGACCTAATACTTGAGACGGATTGAAAGGCTGCAACGCTCCTTCTTTTCTCTTACAAATAAAGAAAACAAATCTAAGACACGGGATCCTCACCATAGGAAATATCTCCGATGCCTTTGTTAATCGCCATCTTTTTGTATATCTCTATCTTTTTGAACCTCTTGTTTTTTTTTTTTTTCTTAGAGAAGAACTTACCCCCTTTCTTTGTTTTTCACTTCCATATATTCCCCTTCCTCTCCCATGGGCCTAGGCCTTGCTGGCCCTTTTTTCCAGTCCAGCCCTTCCGTCTCTAAACCTTATCTGTCCCATTCGCTCTTCCATCAGGCAACAATCCTGTCAAGCTTATCCCCATTTGGTTGGACATAGTCGACTTACCCCTTATCCTTTCTCTAATATTTCGAGTAACCAATCATAGGATGTAATCACGGTTACTTGCGTGGACTTCCATACCTTATAAAGTTTATACAGCAAGCCTTACACAAATTTTCTATCGTGGGGGAGACATTTGTAGCTCCAGCCTGGCAAGCTTATATCTGACCATATTTGAGCTTCTAGTTATAGGCTTTTGTAGAAAAGAAAAATTCCTCTACCATCATCTATGAATAAAGACTTTTAACTTGTATTCTTTATGGACTCATATTATAAAATATAGTGGACTTTTACATGAATATAGATATTTTAGAACGAACAACTTATATCGTTGTACGTCAATCTATACTCTTTCTCCTTTTCTCTTCACATTATATTTCAATTCTGCACTTGCATTTATCTTTTTCTTCTACCACTACTCTCGCATTGATAGCAAATTGGATTAACGAATATTAGTGTAGTGCAGTAGAAAAAAAATAATTACGAAAAATGATTATGTAATTATTTCATTCCTATATATATTAATTATTGCATGTCTTCAAATGTGAAAAAAAAAAGGCACAAAACTGGGTGCATGTTTTCTCTTGCGGTCAAGAGCGAGGCAAACAAGCCGGAATTTAGACTTTTCAATGATGGTGGCAATTTTAGCCAAAATGTATAGAAGCACGTGTGGTCTATGAAGGACGGCCAAGACTTAATTCCGGTTAGCCGCATAACCAAATTAGAAACTTTTTTTTTTTTGTCGGTAACATTCATAGGCATCTTTAGAACTATTTTCATTAAAAATCCTCTGCCAGTGACATTTAATTAAATTTTTAAGCCCTCGTGCCAACACAAATTTTAAAGGGTTAATGAATTATTTCGTCTTTAAATTTTAACGACTATTTTAAAATAGTTGTTAAAAAAATTACTTCAATCACAAACAATATTAAATTTTATAAAATAAAAAAAAATCCTTCATCAACTTCTTACTAAAAATTTAACAGAATATCACGCTACACCTAATAAAGGAACATCACCTACGTATTTCTTTCAACACATATTTTAAGGCACATAATCCATTTAAATTCACGTCAGGCTAAAAAAAGTCAATAAAATTTATCTTAATTAAAACAATAAAAAGCTAAAACTTGCAAAATATTAAAATCAAAACACAAATGAAAGAAAAAAAAAAACCCAAAACGTTAAAAGCTAAAATAAATTAATCAAAATTAAAAAGAAAGCCGAAACTAACCCGTTTACCTACTGATAAAAAACAAACAAAAAATTCAAATGAATAACACAAATTAATTTTTTTTAAAAAAAATAATTGCATTTTTTGCAAAACAATAGGAAAAAGAAGAAGAAATTTCTTTCGAATTCTCAGGAATTGATCACGCATTCGAGCAGTTGGGTCAAGTCAAGCCAACGTATGGTCACTTATAACACTGGAGTACGAAACAACACGTGTCTAGGAACGTGCCAGTGCATGCTCGTCACTGGTCAGAGTCAATTTTGTTGGCTTGAGCTACGTCTATCAAAATACCAAATCTGCATCCGTATGTCAGCTATAGTTTAAATGGTACCGATTTAAGCTCGTGCGTGTTAAGTTTATTAGAGTGTTTCGATTCTAAAATTACACATCTTCTGTTATATATATAATTTATTAGAATATCCAATGGAAAAGACAAACACAATTTAAAGGAAACGCAACGAAAGACAAATTAATTATCCCGAACCGCGCCCACCTTTGTAGATTGTAGATGATCTGGGTCGCATCTTTCTGCTGCGTGCGCACCTGCATGCAGACGTGAACATATTTTGCACTCGGAAACCTTCACATTATTTCAAAAGAGTTAAAACTAACTACGAGACATCAAACATGCACAGAGATATTGAACTAATATTTAGACGCAGTCCAATTGAACATACGAAAAAATTTTAGTTGCCCAAACACGTATACTACAAAAAAAAAATTTGTAGCGGCGGTCGCAAAAACTGTAGCTAAAAGGTGTTTTAGCGGCATTTTGAAACAAACGCTACTAAATGGGGTTTGTAGCGGCGGTCTATAACTCGGCTACAGACCACTTTGGCGGCATTTTTTAAAAAACGCCGCTACAAGTTTAACCTGTAGCAGTGGTCACCCCTGTAGCGGCGTTTTAAAAAAACACTGCTCAATGCCTAATTTGTAACAGCGTTTTTGAAAAAAAAAAAAACGCTACTAAAGGTGTACCTCTACAGCAGTAGCGCGGTCTCAATGACCGCTGTTAGAAATTAGGTATCTACAGTGGCGGTCACTGCCGCTGTAGAGGACACCTTTAGCAACGTTTTTTTTTTAAAAACGCTGCTATACACTACAGGAATAAAGGCCTATAGCGGCGGCCGTACACCGCCGCTATAGGTTCCAAAACCGCTGCTATATCTATAGCAGCGGTTTTTTAGCGGCGGTCGTGACCGCCGCTATATCTCCGTCGGCACAGCCCTATAGCGGCGGTTGTGGAGACCGCTGGTGTATACGTTGGCTATATAGCGGCGGTCACACAGCGGCGGTCAGACCGCCGCTATAGAGCCAACTTTTTGCCGCGGACGATCTGTAGCGGCGGCCAGGTGACCGCCGCTACATGTTTT